>WTSP01005942.1:0-16733 GCA_025331215.1 Actenoides lindsayi | reverse complement strand
GCAGAGGTGCTCCAGCCCTCTGAGCATCCTGGTGGCCCTTCTCTGGACACGTTCCAGCACATCCATAGCCTTCCTGTCACAGGGGCTCCAGAACTGGACACAGTGCTCCAGGTGGGGTCTCGCGAAAGTGGAGTAGAGGGGGAGAATCCCCTCCCTCGCCCTGCTGGCCACGCTTCTCTTGATGCAGCCCTGGATACGATTGGCCCTCTGGGCTGCAAGAGGAACTGCAGGCTCATGTTGAGCTTCTCATCCACCACTTCTCCCAAGTCCTTTTCTTCAGGGCTGCTCTCAAGCCAGTCAGTGCCCAGCCTATATTGGTGCTTGGGATTGCTCTGACCCAGATGGAGGACCTTGCACTTGGCCTTGTTGAACTTCATGAGGTTGGCATGGGCCCACAGAGAAATCATTTAACCAACAACACATGTTGTATCAGTGGCAGCCAGAGGTCAAGTCTGGCTCCCCAGACTGACAGTCCAGTATCTTGTTCACCAGACCCTGGTACTTCCCCATGCCAGTTCCAAGGGCAAGGTTCGAACAGGATTGGTGTAAGTGGGACCGAAGGGGGTGTGTTGGTCTGTGGTCTTTACTTACAGTAAAGGGACTTGGGTCTGGATCCCACCTCTCTGTCACAGGCTCCTTGACGCACAAGGAAATAAGATGGCCATGTAGGGTGACAACCATAAGGAAGCATTTCTCTTGGTCATTAATGAGCCTAGGCTGTGACAACAAGAAACTACAGTACAAGTACATGTGCTGAGCTGCTGGATCCTCACAAAGACCAGAGGGAATCTGTGCAGATCCCTCGTCCCTTCTATTTCAGGCAATCTCAAACTGCTGCACAGCTTCAAAGCCCCATTCTGCTGTAGCCTGTGAATGACTAACCAGTTGTAGAAGCTGCACCAGGAGAGCCAGCTGTCCTTATTCATCCTGCAGCACCAGCAGCCCTGGGCCAGCAGGGAGGGGAGAGCTTTCCACACTGAGTGCACCAGCCTGTGGGAAGGCAAAATTATACAAACCACTTGGCTACTTGGAAAACACTTGGAAAGTCCTGCACTATATTTTTGGAAAATGTATAAAAGGACTGGCTGAGAGAAATGACCTCCCCAGGTTTTCCAAAGCAGTGTGTGTGTGTGTGTGTATATATATATATATACACACACACGTGCACTCTGCAGTAGATGCTACTGTGATTTATATTTTCCAAATTTTACTACAGTGCAGACAGAACATTGCAGTATAGTGTTACAGGGCAGTGAGTCCTGTTAGAAATAACATAGATGAAAAAGCCACAAAGAGCAAAAGATGATTACAGTAGAATATGAGCTTCATTTCTGAAACAGTGTATTTCTTTTATAGTTGTCCTTTCAATGTCGGCTTTCGTAAGCCTCCTAGAAAATGAGCTGTGAAATTTCCCTCCACCTTCATTAACAACCAAAACCCAAGCTCACCGCATGCTATGAAAAAGAGACAGTGTATCCAAGATAGTTATATTAAAGATTTATGATATTTACTAACACACGGCCATATCCTTAGCACCTGTAGACTGGCACAGCTCCATTGGTACATAGCCAATAGATCCCAGCTGAGAACCCAACCTTCAAAATCTTACCCCAAGGACAGTCATAGAACAATTATTACTTATTTAAAGAAGATTGTTTCTTTGCTCTGTCATTTTTGGTCTTTTTATTTATAAAAGGAAAGCCATCATTTTTTTTGTATTTTTGTATGAAACAATATGTGTGACAGATGTGTGTGATGTTCTTGCATTTGGTTAGTTTATTACAGTTACATCCTCAAAGTTTATAGCAGGAGATTATTTTAATTGCAAAAGTACACAGATATGTTCAGATTTCAAAGTCAAAGCCTTGCATTATAGCTCATGGTTTTGTTTTCCTTGGACCCTAAGTTCATTCGTAGAACAAGATGGATTATTACTAGTAAATGGAATGATAACTGATAATTCTCTTTATCATCAATAGTCATTGCCTCACTCTGTCTTACTATGATAAATTCAAACTCATTCTACCATGGAATAACATTGTTACAGTTTTCATCATAACTATCTGATTATTTCAAAACCAAGAACTGCGCTTTCTTACAGTCTTTTTACATGAGGTGGTGATAAATATCCATTTTATCATTGGAAGGACAAGGCAAAGAAAGAATCACAAAAAAATTACACTCATCTGGAATACCCCATGTGAGAAAGTAAGTACTATTTATTTTCCAACTCTGTTATAGTTAATATAATTTGTTCCAGGCACAAAAAGCATAGACTCCTAAAGATCACCTCTCTTGAAACTTGAGACCATATTTATTCGATGCATACCTAGTTTCTGAAACATCTGACCCAAGAGCAACTCCAGATTGGAGGTCAAGTGTTAGAAATATATGTGTAAAGTGAAGAAGGCTGCTTTCAGGTTGCACAAACTGTGTTAACCTAGGTATTGCAGAACTTCTGAGCACTTGAGCTGTGCTACATTTTCTTCTCATGCCTTTTTTGTGAAACCCCCAACATCTAAAAACTGTTGATCAAGTGTTTTAAAATGATGACCAAGCCCTATCAATTTAACTATGTCATTTTTATACTCACAAGCCATCATCAGGTTTAGGACATGCATGCTTAAAAGAGACTTTTGTATCTTTTCATTGACTTTTCCTAAAAATCAGTAATTCTGAAATTTATAAGAGGACTTTAAAGCAGTCATTTCAAAGACAACATAGCATTGCATTAAATAATTGACCTTTTTTGCTGTCCAGCTAAGATATCGACTGTTCTAAAATTAAAAGCAATGTCAATAAAAAGAAGGTGCATTAAAATATGGCATCTCACCACCAAACAATTTTAATACATCTAAAATTAAAAGCTCTGGTTTTTTTGTTAAGGTTCATTGTGTTGCAAAACAGAAATAATTTAAAAAAAATTTAAAAACCACAAACCACCAAAACCCAAAGCCCAGCATGACTAATTTTCTGCCTTAATTGTGTCAGGCTAGTAATAGCAGAACTACTGCAGAGCTACGTACTCTAATTCCTTTAAAGCCATCCTTGGAGTGCAGTATGCATGTCATAGGTAATTATATGCTGCTCTGGACTGCTTATCATACTGGTGGTATCTGGGCAGGAAGAAAGCACTTCCTGTGCTGCCCACAGGTTGAGCTTATAATACCCTTCTAAGCTGTGAGACAAATGCTGAACCACCACTGGAAGGCAGCCACACATTGAAGCTGGATACAGATGACCATGGACGAGTTCATGTTCTAACTTCAATGCCAGGAGAGCACATAAACTTCGGTTTTCTTTGACTGATAGAGCATAACAAGATCAACAAGAATTGTGATTGGGACTTAACCAAACTTACTCTCTGGATAAGTACACTTTAAAGGCATAATTTTCATCTTTCTCTATTCTGTAAGTCCTGGGTTTTTAAGCAGCAATATGAGAAAACATGCAGAACCATTGTCCCCCTTAGTAAAATAAATGTTGTCCAAATCTGAACAGGTCTTGGTTGTACAGGTCTGGCTATGTTTCAGTGAAACACGTGGCCAAGATACTTCCAGCCTGGCATAAAGTTTGGGTAAACTTTCCTAGGCAGAGTTTCTTGTTAACACCATCAAGCCCGAACTAGTGTATTTCAAGCTAATTGTGGTGTTTCTACACATTACACACTATAAACATACGGAATTCGTGAAGCTAGAATTACATGCCAGATTCACCTCTGTTCTTGTACAGTTCCTTAACTAGTGCAGTATAAAGAATACAGCCATTTTGATTTATTGGTATATTCCGTCTGTCTTCCATAGTGAAAAAACCTGCACAGAAATGGTAAGTTATGCCATTGTTTTGGTTGTTTGGAAACCACAAACCATCATGCATTTGTCTCTCAGCATATAGGAAACCACTGTTTCCCAAATAGCCAAAATTCAGACTCGCAGCTTTATTTACATTTGAATCAAATATTGACGTAATGAAGAATGTGTATTTTTTGAGAAGCTGTTTATTCTTAAAAATTCATCTAAAAGTCTGTGAAAGGCAAAAAATAGTTTAACCATTTCTTTGATCAGGAATAACATAAAATGTGCTTCCCCATGTTTTCTTATGTTCTTATCAATACTTACCCAAGTTTTCTATTGACTTTCATAGCCTGTTTTATATACATTCTGCTGTAAAGTATTTTAACATTTTCTGCACTCCGCACAACACAGTCTTCAGCAGATGTGCAACTAACTACCATGGGGAAGAAATATTTTTTCTTTCTTTTTACATCTTAATATACACATTTACTTTGATTAAGTTTGCTGTAATCTTTATCTCAAGTTCACCTAATGGCAGCTATTAGCATCTAATTTATTTTTATTACTGTAATGAAATACATGAGTATATTATAGCACAGAGAATAAGGAAAAACGTAGCTACTGTGCCATTTCACTGAAGAGCAGAAAACCAGTTACCTCATATTTTGCACACAGTATATTTACTTTTCTGCAGAAAGCTACTTAGGTCTATAAATTAGTAGAAGTCTCAGTAAGCCTTTCAAAATTAAACTGGATTTTCAAAAATGCTGAATATTAGAGTTTTATCTGATTAACACCAGCAACTCCTTGTATTTTCTATAGTTCAACAATCACAGCTAACACTTTCGACATTTGTCATCATTTTTCCAAAAGAAATCACTGCCAGATGTATGAAATACTTTTGAAAACCTCTTTTAGCTTTGGGCATTGAGTTACTTTGAATATCCTGAGCAAACAGCAGTTCAAGCAGCGCACCGTGCCATGGCTACCTGTACTGGTGTGAGCTTCATCTACACATCGCAACCAGTCAGAAATCTGATTTCCTGCCCAGTTTAGGATGTTGATTGTTCTACCTATTCTTACTCCTACACCTCTTGTTTCCACAGAAACGCAATGGAGAGACATAATTCCATAGCCTGAACTGGCTAGGAATAATAGTAACGTTTGTATGGACAATAAGCCCACGGGTGAGGATACAGCCCTGAGCACTGGAACTTAATTGTGCACGCAGTTAGAAGTGTCAGTACAGCCTAACATGTGCATGCTTTCAGCCCAGACCAACAGCAGTCTCTCAGATATCACGAGCAAGTTAATGCAGCTCAGAGACCATACCTAGTAAGGAAATTTGGAAGTGCCCCTGTTTGCATGTCAAGAGTGTTTAGCTTTAGGTGCAAACTGAGTCATAACAATTACCCCAAATAAGTAGACCCTGGCCTGTGTTATTTATTAGTACATACGTAGCCAGTAAGCCCCAGAACCCATAAATCTGCATACAGTGAAATTAAGGGGAGAATAAATTGTCATAGCCTAGGTTCAAAGTTTTGGATGTTTCTCTTGGCTGTTTAACCATCTTGACCCATCTTTGGGTCCAAAAAAAGTTTGCTCTTTTCCTTATGTAGCTTTGGGTAACCTTTTTTGATCCTGCTTAAAATCAGCAAATAAAAAGGAAACAGGCAAAACTTCAGAAGTCCACAGACTACTCAGTTGAATATAGACAAGTACTTCAGGATGCTTCTTTTTCTTGATACAAACCAAGTATTTTAAACGGGAAGCACAGAGAGATTTGTTGCTCACTTTCAGGAGTCACACTGTGGTAGAGCATCTATTTCATATATTCTCCATCCCTTTTCATGAGGAAACCATGAAACCAATGTCCTTGGTTTCAAAGGACCACTAAATTCAGAGGCGCAAACAGCAATTTTGTGTGGTTGCACATTAGGGGCTCTATTCAAACTGTCATCATCACTAACAAGGGACTGGTGGTTGGATCTTTGAAGGACACAAAATGAGCTCTTTCACTTTTCTTTGGTCCGAACCAGGCGAACTCTAATCCTTGATGCTTTTTCCTGCTTGAGGTAAAAAAAAAATAAATGATCACTCTTCAGAGAGTTTTTCTGCACCCTTTTTTCTTATTACTGTCATTCTATTGATAGGTTCAAGTCACTCAGCTTTTCTGATCTCATTCATACAAGCTCTCCTGCTCTCAGCCTCTTCCTATCTCTTGAACTTTTAGGATTTGCAACAGGTTCAATTACTCACTTAAGACACTGAAGCATAGAATTAAAAACACTTCAATGTCTGTTAAAAGGTCTGCACCTAGCATTATTCTACTTAGGCAAAGTTGATTATTTCAATATACATTTGATAAGATGAGGGCTGGGAACCATTTCTGCTGTCTATAGCACTTCATGTACTCAGGAGCCACATGAAATCCTCTGTTTAATCTCACCATTAAAGTAGTCCTATGACTGGCTTGACTTAAATATAGTAGATACTATATATAGGTTAAAGATGCTGTATCTTCATAGGCCCACTAGGACAAATCAATTCCATTGTTACACTGTTTCCTGAACATAACCATGCTAGATTTGGCAGTAATTTCTTTGCTTTCAAATATTATGTGCTAGGTAGTGGGCTAACATGTAAAATCTGTCACCTCATGGATGTCATATGTCATGGATGTCTCCTGAATACCTAAAACATTTCAATAAAATAAACATCACACATGCTAGGTTCATTTCTTCCATTTCTAAAGTCTTCCTCATTACAGGAGTGGATACTAATGAATGATAAGTAACTCCAAGATCTTCTACCTCTTCAGTCAACTATTCTGAAAACAAGTGGAAATATCGTTAATGTGATCCATTCTTGACTAGAAATAGGATGAGATATCTGGATGCAGTTGCCTAATACCATTAGCATCACTTGTCATTTTGACCAGATCATAAAGACCTAGTAAAGCAAAGCTATTTATACGCTTTTGACAGCGCAGATCACATTCTTATTGCCAATGGAAGGAGCCAAGTCCTCTTCTACTGGCTGGGCTGAGAAGCTAGATTATCTTCTGTCACTAGATTTGTCCTTCCAGACCAAAATAGAGATAAATTAGGAGAAGTATGTGAAAGCTTGTAATGAAGTTCATATATATATATATATATATCACTGCTTAATTATGGAGCTTCCTCCTTTTTAATATACTGTTATGGCATGGCCTAAAGGATCCATCGTGCTCAGTTGTCTGCTATGCAAGTTCCTATACACATAGGAGTCTCCTGAAGGGGAGGGAAGTAAAAATCACTTCTTAACTGTCCATACGAGTTTACACAGAAGAGGTTGGACAGGTAACATAGGCACACTGGTCTAAACTGACTCATTTGGGACTGAGCAACATATCAGTGGCACATCCAGGAGCAGAATCCAGATTTTCTCATTTCTAGCTTGCAAAGGTATTTCTAATATTTGCCACATATGGGTTGCAGAGCCTCTCATTACCTCCCTGTAATGAAAAGTATCAATCATAAAACACCCAGCAGAAGAGTACATGCTGTGGGGTAGCCAGCATCAGGTATGGTTGTGTGGAAGGTGGAGTTTCTGCAGATTTAACAAGGAGCAATCTGTGAATTCATCTGCACTGACTGTATGGTTTTCAGCCTGTGCTAATGCCCAAAGGCTACCCGACAGCAACTGCAAATTCTCGTGTGGACACTTGTGAATGCCTTGCAAATGTGTCTGTAGTGTCCATGCTACTCTTCTGCTTTGCTTTTTCCATCTGTTAATTTTCTTGTATTTTATGCCTGGATCTACATTCTTTGAGGAAGAGTTTGTATTTGTTTTGTTTGTACAATACTTAGAACAAAAGAGAGCTGGGAATAATAATTACCACTATTATAGTAAAACTAACTGATTTCTGATTGGGTACATTTCAGTGAAGAGCCTTGGGAGACATCTTGAGTAGATCTTATTGCTCACTAGTCTGAGCTTCCCCTCCAGAACTTTTTTTATGCTGAATTTTCTCTGAACTCTTTTGCAGCTTCAGAGGCTAATATATAAAACAGGACAGAGACTTTTCCCTACACAAACTAGCACAATTGACATCCAGACAGCTAAACTCCCTTATCCTGAAGGACAAGGTGTCACCACAAGTCACTATCCCATACAAGCCCCCAAACCACAGCGGGGAATTTTCTCCAGACCAAAGCTGCATTCGTGACTCACCAATATGGAAGAGTTGTGGGCCATGGTTGAGGACCAGTCTCACATCTAGTTGTTTTGCTAGTAAAGATGTGGTAAAACATTTCAAGAATGACCACATTGAGCTGTAAACAGGTTTCCTTTCTTGTGGATTGCTGGATTCATCCAAGTTTGACAAAAACCTTGGAGAATAAGGAGTAAAAACACAAGAGGAAATGTGAGTGAGGCTTGCAGACAGCTATATGGAAGGCAGATTTTTGTGGATGGAACATCGGGTGACATCCAAGTTACAGCAAAGACCCGACATTTTGGGATGCTCTTGCTATGACAGTTTCTTTATCTTGATTGCTGCCATTTCTGATTTTTGAAAGACTGCTAACATCTACATTCTAAAGCTTTATGCATAAGAAAAAAACCAGTCTTGATATCAATGTCCCAGAAAAGATTAAAAGCTTGGAAGATATGGTTACTTGTGTATTTAAGTTAGCTAAAGTGAGCAAAGGAAGAGCCTGGTTTGGCTTTTGCAATTACATACCTAGTAACGTGCTCAGCAACATACTCCTGTTCTAAACAGAAACAGGATCTAATAATTAATAACAGGATATCTCTGTCTAGACCAGAAGCTACAGAAAGTATAACGAATTGGCCAAGCAACTAGCCATGAAGAACTGTTAAAGATTGCCCAATTTAAATGAAACCGGGGGAAAGGTAATTCCAGCAGGAGGAGGTCATGACCAGATTCATGGACCACCTACTCCAATTATACCACCTCCTCAAAAGAACAAGAAAATTAATAGTTAAAGAATCGGACAGAGCATGCGTGGTGGTTTACATAGTAAGTCAGGACATTTTAACCCATCACATAGGTGAATAATAATGCATATGTATTAGAAATAAGACTATAATTAGAACCTTGTGTATAAATACCTGGTGCTTTAGTGTTGGCCCAGCGCCCATGATTGCACTCTCATGAGAATAAAGAAAATACCTCCACCTTGTATGTGGGATTGGCAGTTGCATACCAGCGACAGATGCAACTGTGTGAAAGCAGCCTGTCTAATCTCCTTAGGACAGGGACTGTAACTTCCTTTGTGCATGCATAATTAGAGCCAGGATAATTTAGAGCCTCTAGGTGTTGCATGGGAGACTGGAGCATTCAAAGCTATAAACACCGCATTTTTCCTTTAGCTTTATTTGGAAGAATTAACCTTATTCTTTTCATACTTCCCAACAAATGAGTATGATCTTCCTAAGTGGAACTGTCCCTTTTTACCTAGTGCAAACACAGTTGTGTTTACACCTCTGAACATATGGGGCTTACGATGGGGGTCCTGACCCAAGCTTATTTGCAAAGGTGCAAGCAAGTCACTATAATAAAGCACGACATCAAACCAGCTCATTAAGAGAAACTCTGGCAATTATCAATTACACTGTTGAATGAAAACATTTGTCAAAGCTAATATAGAGCCAGGCATCCATGAACAGACAATGAAGCACTAGCTAATTACCTACCAAGCCTTTCCATTTACTTGATTGAGTTTGGCAAGTAGATACATCATGTGAAACCACCATTCTGTAGGGACTTAATGCTTACAGTTAGAGACACATTAGCTTTTCCTGACAGGAAATTGTTTTTCTCAAAGAGCTAGAAAGACACAGGACATACTTCCGTGCATTTGGCATCTGATGCTCATAAAACTTCAGCAGCCAGGAATAGAAGTAAAAGCTGGCACACACAGCAAAGTCTTTGACTCAAAGCAGCCACAGCAGCACTTAATAGGTAATTCTCCAGGTAAGAAGCTGACAGCCACACTTTGGGTGGATGAAAAAGACATCTGTGAACGAGGAAGAGATGTTTGCAATACACAGTTGCTTTTGGCCGCAGGGAACAAATTCGTGTTTCAAGAGTGAGAAGTCACTGACCAAATTCATGACATCAAGTAATATCTCAATGCTGTTTACTAATTACTTTTAAGTAATTAGAAGTGTGAAATTCAAATTTATGTTATTCAGCTTATTTATGTTAAAAATGCTAAGAGAAGCTTTTGGGTTTTTTTAGTGGAAAGAGGCATCTAGCCTCCTGAAGCTCCTTAACTGCCTGTTTTTCCATTACACTGCATCGGAAGAAATCCCATAGCTTTCTGCCCGAGATAAGCACATAATAAGCTTCCTAAACCTAACAGATGTCTCTACCTTTTAAGATGATCTGGGTAGCAATTTTTTTTTAATCTAAAATATTTGGCTGAGGAACACCAGCACTAAATGAAGGAGTGCTGTGCTGCGGGAAACCCAGAAGCCATGCACAGCCTTAGGCTCTGCTGACGACTCAAACCATCGCTTCCTGTTCTGACAGAAGAGAGCCAGGGATCTACTGGAGAGAGTCCAGTGGAGAGCTATGAGGATGATTAAGGGACTCGAGCATCTCCCCTGTGAAGAAAGACTGAGAGAACTGGCGCTGTTTAGTCTTAAGACGAAAAGACTAAGAGGGGATCTTCTTAATGTCTATAAATATCTGAGGGGAGGGCGTCAAATGGATGGAGCCAATCTCTTTTCTGTAGTGCCCAGTAATAGGACAAGGAACAGTGGGTATAAACTTGAACATAGAAGGTTCCCTCTTAACATGAGGAAGAACTTCTTTACTGTGGGGGGTGATGGAGCACTGGAACAGGCTGCCCAGGGAGGTTGTGGAGTCTCCTTCTCTAGAGACTTTCTGAACCCATCTGGATGCATTCCTGTGCAACATGCCCTGGGTGATCCTGCTTTAGCAGGAGGGTTGGACTCGATGATCTCTAGAGGTCCCTTCCAACCCATAACATTCTATGATTCTGACTGCTTCAGTCTGACATCAGCCTCACTCCTCAGCACTAGTAGCAAGCAGAGATGGACACAAACTGTTAAAGTTTCACAAGAGTCATGGCTGTGGGAAAGCAGGGCATCTCATTTCTGGTAATAATTAACCTGTAGTTACTTGCTTTTGCTATTAACCCTGGCAAAGTAATCTTAACACATAGTTCCTAGAATAGGATAATTCATTCAGGCCAGCATTCCCTAGGAAAGTGGAGGAGTTTGCATCTGGCCAGTGAACAACAGTTTCATTACAGTTCAGATTGGTGGACCCTTAGATAAGACATTGTATATTCCAGAGTTATGCTTTCATCAACATGTTTTTGTTAAAAATGAGTTATTGAAATCTTTCACATTCTCCTTTGGTTTTATTGAGTTAGTGCAAGGCTTATTGCATGAAGCATAAATGGCATGTGACATACAGATAATTAAATGAGAGGATCTATTGGGCCATTCTGTCCTTAAACCTCTCTCTGTTACAAAACCTGTGCCTATAGAACTGCAAGGTAAACAAATAAGAGCAAGTTCTTTTCTTGTTAAGCAGATACCAGTTATAGCCCTGGTTTTAGCCTTTATCCCTCCGATCAAAGCGTCTTTGTGGTGAACACATTTACGAATCAAATGGCCATGCTCATGTGCACCACAACTAGATGAAATAAGCCAATATTACTTAAAATTTGTCACTTCATCCTGGTCATTGGTTTAGTACTTGATGATTCAAGTTAAGCACGTGGGGAAGTGTACACAGAACAGGGGCCCTAGGTGAAAGGGACCCCAGACAGTCATGATCAAGAAAAGGAGTGAGAAAAGAACAGTGTCTTGGAAAGAAATAATGCACTGATAGAAGACGTGGAGTTTGAGGAGTTGGAAGCATGTTGCTTTCAAGAAGAGGAGGGGATATTACCAAAGAGTAAAAGGAAATGCTAAAGAAGTAAAATGGAGACCATAAGGAAGAGGGATTTTAGTGATGACTTGAGAAAAGCACAGGGAGTGACATGAAGAAGAGGAAAAAATGAAATGAAATGTTATCTTGATATTTAAAGACACTTGCCTATAGGTTCCTCTGGAACATCAGTAAACAAAGGAAGGTGACAAAGATATAAGCCAGCCATTCATTTAATTAATTTAACTTTTGTGATTTCAGATAGCATTTTTTAGCAGTCTGGACATCTGTTGAATGAAAATGTTGAAAACCAGGTATTAACAGAGTCTGAAAACATCAGTTCCACTCCAGCTCCAGAGAGAAGTTTGGCTGCATACACAGCATTCACTTAAAGATAAGCTGTTTCAGAAAATCTGAGCTTAGTGTTGTCCCCAGCTGTAAATACCAGCCTGGTAGGAAATACTAGCAACTTAGCTTAGATCTGTTCATATCAATAGGCTGGGGAAAGTTAACAGGCGAAAATAGGCCATGAAAATCTAGCTCCATTGACACTGATTGTTTGCTTCTGGTAAGTTCAGAATTATTTTTTTTAAATCTTCCCCTTCTCTCAATAGCCTGCTTCTGCTGAGAGTTTAAACCCACTAGCAATGGTTAATGAAGTATTCAATTAATAACAGCACACACATACATGGATAGCTATATTTGACTCTTGAGAGGAAAAACTCAACATTTCATATACTTTCCTTTAAGCATTAGTGGTACTTTGAGCCTTCAGCATCT
This sequence comes from Actenoides lindsayi, assembly GCA_025331215.1. Taxonomy (NCBI): domain Eukaryota; kingdom Metazoa; phylum Chordata; class Aves; order Coraciiformes; family Alcedinidae; genus Actenoides; species Actenoides lindsayi. The sequence continues at coordinate 4,241 of WTSP01005942.1, read as the reverse complement.
TTGTTTCACTTTACAAATTGAACACAATTTCTCTATCACAAAATTAGTCACAAAATTTCTAAGCAAAGAATTTCTCTCATTTGAAGCTTCATTGTTCTACTTCATATATTATATGAATATGATATAAGTATTTATGACTGATAGAATAATTTGCGAAGGTGAAGGAATATTCTGATTAGATGTCAGTGAAAGAAGATATCTGAGCAGAGTTCAGCCAAGTGATCTGTAGAGAAAACCTTTGTCCTAGAGGTACAGTGTTGAAAATTACCTTAACTTTCTTGAATGCAGTTGACCTACTTAAGTTACTTAAGTAACTATAAATCCAAAGAAAACCCACCATACTAAGTTCTTTATATAGAGCTGCTGCTTTTGCCATTTATTAGAGCAACCCAGTCTACAAAATTAGGTTTTCTGGAGAGTACAATTTCTTTTGCTCTCTGCTCACATGTTCTTTCTTGTTTTGCCTCATATTTAACTATTAACTAATGTTCATTAAAATGAATACTGAAGTACTAACATAACTATACAATATAATATAATCAACATAAAACCAGAAAAAAAAATACTATTCCATTACAAAAATTCCAAGCTTTTCAAATACCTTCTTTGTTAGATATTTCTAAAAATTAAAGATTCAATCAATACTAGTTGCATCCATGCAGTTGTTACTCTTTCTCAAATTTGATTTTGCCCCTACATTTCTAGAAGTGTACGTAAAAATTCAGGAGTTTGAAATCTCATTTCCAAATTCCAATATAATTGTTTAGAAATTACTGCTGAAAATTCAATTTGGTTTTGGAAATCTTTCCCCAAAAGAATTAAGAAGTTAATCATTGCATTCTTTATAAATTCTGCATGATTTGATCACTTCTCTGAACAAGTAATTCATTTTATACCCTCTATTACTGTCTGTTAGGATTGAAGGCAGGCTGAAACCTGTTCTTTGTGGTTACAAACAGGTCTTTCATAAGCCTTCATCATCATCCAAAGTGGAGAGCAAACATGCAAGATCCCAGCAGCAGCCAGGTTGGAGGGCTTGGGGTAGTTCATAAGTGGTGAGGCATTTCTGGATACAAGTACAGCTTAAGGAAAACAATGAAATATGGATTCTGTGCAAGTGGCTTATAAAACCCAGAAGCCTGTTATCATAAAGGCTACAGTTCACATCTCAGTCCTATTGAGATAATTACACTCTCAGGAACAGCAGAGGAGCAGCCTAGGATAAAAGGCTCAGGGGCAGAAGGTTCAGTGGTTTTAGCTGCAGAACAGAGGGATCAGACTAAACCAAAAGCTATTCATAGGTCTGAACTTAGATGTTTCCACTCCTGCAACACAGGACTGAGCATCTCTGGCTTACATTCAGCACATCCCATGGCAAGTAACTGATGAAAGTAGTGACAGGGATGACAAGAATAGTAGAAAGGGGGAAGGACAAAAATCTAAACTGGTAGAACCCCTCTAACTTCAGCAATACATGGCCTTCAGTACTCTGCTGTGCATTCAGAAAAATGACTACAAAGGATAATTTCAGATGAAAAATAATTCTACAGTTAGAACATTCAGAAGCTTTGATTTCAGGTTTAATCTTGGGAGCAAAATTAGTCCTGTGCTGAACACTGGAAAGTTCCAGAAGAAGGGTGAGTGTCAGGAGGATGGAGCCAGGCTCTTCTCTGTTATGTCCAATGATAGGAGAAGGGGCAACGGGTGCTGGAGCGTAAGGGGTTCCACAGAAACATAAGGAAAAACTTTTTTGCTGTGAGGATCATGGAGCTCTGGAACAGGCTGCTCAAACAGGTTGTGGAGTCTCCTTCTCTGGAGACATTTAAAACCCCTCTGGATGCATTTCTATGTGACCTGCTCTAGGTGGTCCTGCTCTGGCAGAGGGGGTTGGACTAGATGATCTTTCAAGGTCCTTTCTAACCCTTAACATTTTGTTAATTACCTTTCAAAATGGCCAATTTAATACAATTTGTAACGGGAAGCCCAAAATTACTGTGTCCTGAGTCAAAATGCCTTGATGTAGTTAGGGAAGCAATTAAGTAAAGATTGAAGAATTAATTTTTGCATATAAACTCACTGGATGGCCCACTGACCCACAAGAGCACATCTTCAGCACAAAGTATTGGACTGCTGAAGATGGAAATACCTCAGCTTATGACTAAAATATAATTAGGATTTTTAAGTAAATTGCTTAATCTCTTCAGCACAAAAATGCATTTCACTCTCTGTATCTTTAAAGTGGATATAACATTCATTTGCCACATGTAGCTTTTATAAATCTGAATTCATTATTATCAGTAAAGACATTAAAAAATGAGGGTATTTTGCATGCTTGCAATGGGTTGAATAGGACTTTCAAAGCTTCAGAATTAAAGTCTATTCCTGCAGAAGTTTATGCACATGCAGAGTTTGAAGCACCTCAATGACACCAATCTCTTTGGCAGGCTATCAGTAGCTACACAGGTTTTGACCGAGTCAGTACTGTAAGACACATATAAGACAGTACTCATCCATTAGAAATATATTCAAATGCATTAAATAAGCCCATATCAGCTAAGTTACAGACTCTTTTTAATTGTCAGATATTCACACACCGTGTGGTCTTATTACCATACGCTGCAGACTATCTCTTAGCTGCTGCTAAAATCAATATAGTAATAAAAATATAGCCTCATATAGACAACTTGTTTGACTTTTGGGTAACTGTAGCAAAGCTTGACTATTATTGACTAATTCAAGAGACATACTTCACAACAGTAAGTCAGCCAGTTATTTCCAATGAGCTTGAGGTCTTGTGTTGGTTTAGGTTTCTGCTGTATAGAACACACATCTGAAGTTAAAAAGACACACCTAGCCTGTCCTCTGACCAATAGCCTCTCCATCCTGTTGATCAATATACATACTCTACATGAAGACACAAAGTGAATTATTATACAAGAAAGCAGGGGCACCTATTATCAGGGCACTGTGCAGGCTAGAAGTTCCCTGAGAGCTGGGGACCTGGAGGAAGACTCCCAGGTTGGCAAGGCCCTTGGAGGCCACAGTTCATCACTACAGCACAAGGGAACAGAGTCAATCAGAGCCCAGGTCAAAAGGTACCTCCATTGTCACAAGACAGGTCCACAGCCAAGCTAAGAAGCCAGCCTAGAGGTCAGGGTCCAGCTAACAGTATCCATAGCCAGACACAGCTACAACAGAACCGTTAAATAGTGCCCAGTCCCAGTGTGTGTGTGTGTGTGTGTGTGTGTGGGGAGGCCCCAGATGGGGCTGGTCAGGGCCATTAAGGCCTAGTAGTGCCTACAGGATCCCAACACCTATTACCCCTTCACAAGATAATTTGTTATTTGTGTGTAATTGGAGTTCAGTGAAAGCATGCGTGTTAGGAGAGGGCCCCTGGTACCCTTTATAGTGGATGCTAAGTGTTGGTGAAGAAGACCTTTAGGAGCAATATATAAAACTAGGATACAATCCACTCCCCTTACCTTCATCAAGAGTTTAGCTAGACAGAGGAGTGTGCTGTTTTAAAATGTACCATGGGATCTTTAAAAAACAAAATAAATTAGCATTTCAGATTTTTAATCAATCCGGAGGGTACTTAATCAAAGCCCATGTAAGAAAACATGTTCTGATCAAGAGCTGTAATCTACTAGGAGGTACACTTGACTAGGGAGGCCTACAAGAAGAAAAACTACTGATCATCCATGCACCTGTTTTGTAGACGCCAGAAAATGTTGAAGGTGGGGCCAGAGCAGAACAGGGGCAGGAATACCATTTCATTGTACTAAAGTGGGTTTGCTTAATTGCTTTTTTTGAGCAGGGTTGCAGGAGCTTTCTGGTGAGCATTTGGGGTTCAGCAGAGAGGCTGACCTGCTGTAAGCTCTGGAGGAACCGCTGCAGGGTTGTCTATGGGCTAGTTACACAACAAGCGTCAAGTATTTCCATGTACCCCTAAAACAATAGTGGTGTTGGGATCAAGCAGTAATCTACTGGGGAAAAAATGTCCAATCCTTAGCTAGTACAGCATGACATGAGGCAAATGAGACCATGAGCTCCTCTGGCAACAGAGAGATTCCTTCCTCCTGTCTCAAGTGTCATATCTTGGCACTGTCAGGAACAACTTGGAGGCTAACAGCGCAGGACAGCCTTCTCCTGCTCTTCCCTAATGTGACACCCATCTACAAGAAGGGCTGAAAGGATGATCCTGGGAACTACAGACCTCTCAGTCTGACTTTGGTGCCAGG
>WTSP01005941.1:17730-44938 GCA_025331215.1 Actenoides lindsayi | reverse complement strand
GTAAAAGTGCTGAGGAGAAGGGGCTTGGCGGGGAAAAACGAGCAGGAACACAGCGATGAGAGGGGCCCCCCCGCGGGAAGGCCCGAGCAGGTCCGGGAGGGGTCGGCGGCCCCGCGGCACCCTCTGGCGGCCACCGCGCCGCCCGGCCCCGCCACGGGGCTCGCAGGCCTCGGCAGGCGCGGCCTGCGAACGGGAAGCCCAATCCCGAAACGGTTCTGCTGGCTTAGTTGGGCACCGCGGACCTCGCTATGATTTCGGTCACCCAGGGTTATAAAGCTGCGTGGGTGCAAAGCTGCTTACGCGTCTCTTTTTGCTTCTTCGGTGTAACAGTTTTCAGTTGCCGAACGAATTTTCTATTTCTTTGTTAAGTCCGCTACTTACCCTGCCTTATACAAGTGACTTGAAAAAACGCTGGACACATTAATGGCCAAATGCCTGACATCAGCATTTAAAATGCAAAAACGTTTACATGATGCTATCCTACTATTTCATCTGGTGCTATTTTAAACTTACAAATCCCCATTTATTGACTGACTAGTCTTGCCATAGCACACTGCTGTAGATTTTTACAGAGAGAGGAAAAGGGCTGAGAACAGCTCTGGTCAAAGCTGTACTTGGTGCAACCTAAATTCTGAAGGTTGATTTGAATTTCTTACGCAACGCATAAATTTTAGAAATTGCTGCAAGTTTGTGTGGAAGCCAAAACTTGGGATACCAAGCAGTGAAATGGTTGATCTTCATCTGAATTTTTGCTCCTAGGCCACTTTGGTAATATGTCAATGGATTTTCAGCCTTTTCTGATAAGTGGAACCTTTCACTTGCAACTTAAGCCCACTGGCATCAGGTCTGCTTTCCTCAGAGGTCTTTCAAAGAACTGCAAGTCTGAATTCCTGCATTTGCTGTGATCTGAAGTGATCATATTATGCAGATGGGTCTTGTTGCTTCTCCAAATCATATGCTTTGTGAGTTTAAAAGTTTTGATACGACAGTAGTGCATAAAGTCATTTAAGTTTCTTCAAAAGCATTGTAAGAGATCTCTTGTTCTTTGTTCCTGCTAAAGGTTTATTAGTGAAAAGTGTCCTCTGCACAGAGCAGTAGGCAAGGACCTTGCCATAGCTATTTGAATTCATCTCAGGGTTGAACATAAAATAGTAGAGAGATTCCTTTAGCAGTGTTGAAATAGCATAAGTGAGCATATCTGATGCTGACCATGCATGTGATATTCCCAGCAACTGACTGACATGCCTTCAAAAGATCAAATTCAGCCTTCCTTGCATGATGTAAGATAAAAATCTGGCCTAGGATTTAGATGTACCTGGTAATTAAGTTTAAAGAACAATAATGCCTCACAAACCTCTCTAGGCCTACAGTAAGCATGCTGGAATCTTGGTTGCCATTTCTGCAAACTGTTTACAATTCACATACCTCTGCAAATCCAGTCCTGATCTCAAATTGCTGCTCATAAACAACATAGCAGAGATTTGATGTATGAAAGCGTGTTCTGAATTCCCCTTTGCTAGCAGCAGCGTGGCTAAATTCTAGTGTTAAAAACCCCTGTTATTTCTCTTCTTATTAGAAGCAGTGCTCCATTAACTACTTGAATACATCTCTCAGCCAATGTGTGTGTGTGTGTGTGTGTGTGTGTGTGTGTGTGTGTGACTGGCAGCAAGAGGGCAGATGTAACATGCTTTATTCTCCTCTTCTGTTGTCTGTAAATGAATATTTTTCACAACTGAAGGCAGGGCAGCCTCTGCCAAATGTCCTAGAATTTCTCTAGCAGTCCATCAAAAACAGATGTTGTTAACTTTCAAAACATGATACAAAGCTGATCTTTCAGGCTGTGCTCTTGCTTAATCTTAACGTATCAATGTTTATTAGTAAACCTTGGTAGTGCAATGATAATTTAAAATGAGGTAAACTCTCCTGTTTCATGAACCGTATTTTTAAGGGGAGGAGGAGGAAGATCTTTGCAGAAAATAGTGTTCAAATAGGAAAGGAATGTTACTTTTCTGCATTTAATTGACTTTACAATATATGCAAAATTAAGGACTCTATCCTGATTATTAGTTTTTCATTAAGACAGGCAAGCATCCCAACACATACATTATTCTGGGGAACTTGGGAAATTTTGCAGAACTGAAGTTTGAGTCAGTTCTAGAAGAATTGTGTTTGAAGAGGGATTTAGGGACGGGAGAACTGGAAGAGGAGAACTGGGATATACAAGACTGCAAGGAGAGTTGTACAATGTCAAGGACAGAAGCATGTCTCTCTCATTTTACCTTGCTCTCATATACCTGTATATTTCTCTAGGGGAAAGGCTTCAGTCCTGACCTGGGATTGTTTCCAGTGGCCATTGATTTAATGGTAAGTTATTTTAGGAGACAGGAGATGGTGACCTTAAAAGGACCAGAGAAATCAAATATTCATTCAGATCAGAAACCCCATCTTTGATGTAGCCTGGTCTTAGGGCTGTAGATTCTGGTTGTCGCTGGGCCTCTATTCTTGGATTGTTGTATCTTCCAAGGGTAGGTTTGCTCTTGCCTGGGACAGCCACTGGGGATGAGGGATGATATGAAAGAGTATGACAGAACAGAGAGTGCAGGGAGCTTAGTCATGGAGTGCTCCATTGTACCTCTGTAAAATGTCCTTCATGTTACTTCTTCTTCACAAGTATGATGCTATAAAGGCAGGACTTTCTCATTTTCATTATGTCTCTCCTATTCATGTCAAATGCATTTTAGTGTAATGAACATGAAGCTTACACATGTGCTTAGGAGATGAGTGTGTTATGTGCATCTGGCATTTGGCAAATGTTAGCACAGGAGCCAAGCAACAACAGACAAATAAGCCTTAATAAGTCTTATTGGAAAAGTTGGTGGAAGCTGGGTTAAAAAGCTAGATTTATTAAGAGACATGGATTTACATGCCATAGTAGACAAGGATGGGTGTGACTTTACAGGAAGAAAACAGCATATGTGTTGGAACTCTTTGAAGAAGCGCTTTGTTATATGAGCACATGCTCATCTCCAGAAGACTTTTGACAAGATTTCTCTGTGTCAGAAAAATTACCTGTTGTATGAGTGAATGAGATTAGAAAGATCCTTCGTGGATTAATAACTGGTTACAGGTGGAAATAAAGAGTAGGAATGAAAGTCTGTTTTTGCAGGCATATGTCTTAGGACCTGTACTATCTGATATATTCATAAATGATGTAGAAAAAGAGAGTGAGAGGGGGTGACAAATTTTGTATGTGATAATAAATTACTTAGGGCAGTAAACCCAAGAAACAGCTATGAAGGATTACTTACCTTTCAGAAAGATTTCATGGTGTTGGTAGTCTGGAGGATATAACACCTAGTGAAATCCAGAGCTGCCAAACATGAAACAATGCATTTCAACAGAAAATGAGGAACAGCTGATAGGTACAGCACTAGTTATTATCTCCCAGGAAGGATATTCAAAACATATTTCTGTGAAAATGTTAGCTCACCTTGCAGTGGTAGTTAAGCATAGTAAGAATTACTAGGAAAAAAAGTAAGCAAAAACATAAATACCATAATGCTACCACAGAAGTTCATGGTGAGAGTGTATCCTGACCACTGCATCCAGTTCAGAACTCCTATTGCTGAGAGGACATAACAGAACTGAAAAAAAAAAAAAAGGAATAATTAAAAAAAAGGAGATATATTTTATTTCAATGGGTAGCAAAGGTTTGCAACAGATCTTTTCAAGGATCAGCTAAACAGGCAAGGATTCTGCTGCCTGCAAAAGATACGTTCTATAGGGGAACACATGGGATGGCTATAAAACTGTGAGTGATACAGACAATGTATATAGAAAGAGAGTCCACTTGTTTTCATAATAATAGTGGAACTGAGAGACATTAAATCATTAAATGAAACAAGGTGGTGACAGACTTGAAGTCAAGAGGAGGTATTTCATCATAGGCACTGACGTATTGAAAACACTGGCATAGGTTTGTGAATGCTAAAAGTTATCATGGATTTAAACATATGATTAGTTACTTGAATGGAAGAAAATGTTGTTTGATACAAAGGTAACATTTCTGGCAGAGTAGTTTCTGAGCCAGAAATTGCTAGAGGCTGGGAAGATACCCTGGAAAGGCCTGTAACTCTTCAGGCGCTGTTTCTGGAGAGGAATGCCAAAGTCAGTAAGTCTATAGTCTGACCCCACTATATGTATGTGACCATACATCGTTATGGCTAGGAGAAGTAACAATGGTAACAAAGAGGAGAAGGTTAGTGCAGAGTACGGGCTGTATAAGACCTCGGTAACATGCTGAAGTTGTCAGCCAAAGCTGATATCGGGATGCTCTACCTTCACCACTGTTTTTACCACGTAGCAACATGCAAGATCACAGCCAGCAGTGGGAATACCTCTTTTACTGCACCTGTGCTGCCTGATTGCAGTGGAAGAGCAGGAAGAGTTTGTGCACTGGGAAACACACTCAAAGTAGTAGATGACTTTTTCCCCAGGCACTCAGATGCAAGAATCCTTGTGTTTCTCAAAAATTCTGCTTAATGTTATTGTGTTTGTAGAATTATCTATCTACTTGCATGGTTTTATGTCTTGAGTAACGGAGTATCCATGACAATAGCCTTTTTGTTCCACTAGATGTCTCACAAAGCTAGTGATTGAAGTCATTCTGCTCAGCTGGTACTTTCAGCTACAAGTTTATTGTCTTTAAAATAAAGAGTTTTAGTAAATATAAATGCTTTATTCATCTGTATGCTGATGCTTGAGATAGTACTGCATAGTAAGCTTAATATACCAAAACACATTTATTAATTTAGATTTCAGTAGGAATTTATTGTTACAAGCTGGACTTTCTTCAGGGATTCAAGTCAAGCAAGTTGTAAATGTCTCAACTGTACCACATGGAACATGAATGAACAAACCAGCTTAGGAGCTGGTGCTTCTTGTGCTGTAACATGATTCCACACAGCTCACAACACAAGGGTTCTTTTCAAAGCTAGCCACATCTGGTTATTAATAGTGTTCGGAGTTTTTTGCTTCTTTTAGGGAACTGCCTTTGTAAGGAGGGCTTTTCCTTTCAAATTTCCAGCTCTTCCCTCTCTAAACATATATAAGATCTAATACACAGATCCTCACATGCATACAAATTACTCTGCTTAGGGTAGAAAGATCTGCTTATTAACTCTTTCACTGATGATATGAAGATGTAGTGGCCTGAGTACCAGTATCTTTTTGTTATTCTACTCATAGCCAAGAGCTGCTGCTTCTGCTTCATGAGAGATGACAGTGCTGGATGCAAGATCTAAAAGCTGTTGTATCTACTGACGCTACAGCTAGCACAGTGCCCTGGAATTCCCTTTCTGTGATACCTAAGCAGGTAAATTTTGTAGCCCCTGCTCTAAATGTTAATAAAATATATAAATACCTTTAAAGTGAAAAGATGATTTTTGTTAGTTTTGCAGTAAGAATATTGCTGAGGAAATGGCTTAATAAATTTCCCCCCCTCCTTTTTTTTTTTAAGAATAAATGCAAAGAACCCTAAGAACATTTTATCTGACATCCTTTAAAATACAGACCAGATATAAAGGCCATACAGTTGCTAATTCATGTATTCAGAAGGGTCTCTAAAATTGTTGAATGGGCGTTTGTATGCCTAGAGTAGCATAGTTTCTAGAAAGATACCCAACCTTCAGTGAAAGTCTGCAAAATCCACTATGATCCTAGGTGTGTTGTTCTGATAGCTAATTACTCTCATTGTTACAAATAAGTGGGTTTCTCCCCATTGAATTTGTCCAGATTGACTCAGATACTGGACCTGATTATGCCTTTCCACATTAGGCTAAAGACTACCAGAACCAATATCAAGGGCTAGGAAGGAGGTTACTATATTTGCTTTACATGTTGTTACACTTTAAGGCCCATCATGGTAGCTATATGGTACAAGTTTATAAAGAGATGTAGGAACAAGATTTTGATTACTAGGAAGAATCTTATCTTCAGGAGTCTTGACCATGACATCCTTTGGAATGGTTCTCCTTCCAAGTATCTGCTCAGCTAGAGCTTGAGAAAAATTATTTAGAGTAGCATGTTTTAGTGGGAGGGGAAACCTCTGTTTTCACAGCCCTGCATTTGGTAAAATTAAAATGAAGAGTGGGTGTTGTCTTCTCTAGTTAATTTTTTTCTTAAATCACAGTCTCTTCTTTCTGTTTGGGAGACTGTGTAAACCCAGACAACCAGATAAATCCAGATAATCCAAAATAACTACAGAAGAACTTCTATGGCAATTGCAGTGTTAAAATAAAATAGACCAACAAAGCTTGTCTTTCATATTTTCAGCATGGCCTCAGCAACTGCTGCCAAAATTTTCTTTGAGTTCATACTTCTACTTACACCACGTCTTACGGAAAACTTCCTAGCAGGCCTGGGGTGAAAGAGGCACTATAGACTTTGGCTGCACCATGAGAACTCAAGGGAGTTTTACTGTGTAGTGAGAAGAATGGAGTTGAGAAAGTGGTTTAGGTACTGACCTTAAAGTTAGAAAGGAATAAATCTGGGACAGAAGGAATTTCAGGAAACTGAAGGAAGAAATGAGCTTCTGAAAGATCATAGAATCATTTAGGTTGCAAAAGAGACCTTTAAAATCATCAAGTCCAACGATTAACCTGTCACTGACAAATCTACCACTGAACCATGTCTCTAAGTGTCACATCTATATATCTCTTAAATATCTCCAGAGATGGTAACTCCACCACTTCCCTGGGCAGCCTGTTCCAATCCTTAACAACTCTTTAAGTTGAAATTTTTTTCATAGTATCCAATCTAAACCTCCCCTGGTGCAACTTGAGGCCATTTCCTCTTGTCCTCTTGCTTATTACTTGGGAAAACAGACCAACCTCCACCTCGCTACAACCTCCTTTCAGGTAGTTGTAGAGAGTAAGAAGGTCTCCTCTGAGCATCCTTCTCTCCAGGCTAAACACCACCAGTTCCCTCAGCCTTTCCTCATAAGACTTGTGCTCTAGACCCCTCACCAAATTTGTTGCCTTTCCCTGGACATGCTGTGGAACCTCAATGTCTTTCTTGTATTGAGGAGACCAAAACTGAACCCAGTATTTGATCTCTGGCCTCATCAGTACCAAGTGCAGAGGGATGATCACTTCTGTAGTCCTGCTGGTCACACTATTTCTCATAGAAGCCAGGATGCTGTTGGCCTTGTTGGCCACCTGCGCACACTGCTGGCTCATATTCATCTGGCTGTTGACTAGCATCTCCAGGTCCCTTTCTGCCAGGCAGCTTTCCAGCCACTTTTCCTCAAGCCTGTTACATTGCATGGGGTTGTTGTGACCCAAGTGCAGGACCCAGCACTTGGCCTTCTTGAACCTTCTACCACTGGCATTGGCCCATTGATCCAGCCTGTCCATGTCCCTCTGTAAAGCCTCCCAATCTTCAAGCAGATCAACACACCCACTAAACTTGATGTTGTCTGCAAACTTACTGAGGCTGCCGTTGATCTCTCCATCCAGATCTTTGAGGAAGCTATTAAGCACAACAGGTCCAAATACTGAACTCTGGGGAATACCACTTGTGACTGTCTGCTAGATGGATTTAACTCCATTCGCCAGCACTCTTTGGGCCTGGCAATCCAGACAGTTATTTACCCAACAAAGCATATGCTCATGCAAGCCATGAGCAGACAGTTTCTCCAGGAGAATGATGTGGGAAACAGTGTCAAAGGCTGTGGAAGTCCAGGTAGACAACATACACAGCCTTTCCCTCATCCACTAAGCAGGTCACTTTGTCATAGAAAGAGATGAAGTTCGTAAAGCAGGACCTGGCTTTCATAAACATTTCATAAACAAAACCTTTCATAAACATGGGCTGACTGGGCCTGATCACCTGCTTGTCCTGTATGTGTCTTGTGATGGCACTCAAGACAATCTTCTCCATAACTTTCCCTGGCACCAAGGTCAGACTCACAGGTCTGTAGTTCCCCTGATCCTCCCTCCAGACCTTCTTTTATGGTTGAGACAGGAATGGAACAAAGATTCTCTTGAAGGAAGAGTCTTTTCTAGGCACTAGGTTTGGCTTCCTGTGGGAGACGATCTCACCTAGTCCCAGACCAGATGCCTCTGGAAATGACTTTATTCTTCTCCCATCATTAGTCCTTTTGGAGGACCTACTCAACCTTTACTCCTTGACTGATTATTAATGTTTTGATGTTCAGATTAAATTTGCTCTTATGCTTGCATGTTTGCAACCATTTTTTTGCTTTTTATGTTATCACTGTACTGTATTTTAAATAACTATTTTTTCTTTCCATCACTTTTACCATCAAAATATAATCAAAGACAGAAATCATTCTCTCAGACATCATTTTTTAACAAGCTTAGTCCAATCCTGCAAAATAGTATATTTCTCATTTAATTTAAAAAAAAAAAAAAGTTTAAATCTAGTACATTCATAAATATTTGAAGACCATTATTGATTATCTAGGAAACCAGCACAATACATTTAAAAAGAAATGAGGCAATATTATTGTAATTTTCTTTTAAGTGTCTATAAACATACCTGCTCTGTCAGATAGAAAACTGAGTCTCTCCCAAGCCTTTGTAAAGTATATTTTGAAGCTGAAATATCTCTGGTTAGGGATAGTATTTTTTACTACTTGTTTTCATTCTGCATTCTGCTCTGGCTTCTCTCTGTACAAGTATTTTGTCTGTTGTTTTTCAGCATAACAGATTGTTCTTTTCCCATTGTATGTGGAGAACTTGAACTTCAATATCAGAAAAAAAAAAAAAGCCTAATGGAAGTAATACATCAATTAGTCAGCTATCTCAATTACTGCTTTTTTCATTTAAGAAGAACCTAAAAGATTCCATTTTTTCTCACTGAGTTTATTTTACAATCTGGAAAACATATTTTCTTGCAAGTATCTCATGACATGACACGACACGACAACCTGAGTAAAAGAAGTGCTATAAAGGCATCAAGTTTGCAGAGTTAAAAGAGGTTTTTTTCTCTTCTTATAGTCATTTGTTGTCACTGTTGCAAAAGGTCTCTTGGGGTTTTGTTCTTTTGATGTAGAGTCCTAGATGAAAAAAACCCCAGATGTGTATTATTGGTTTAATAAGTAAACTCAAGCCTGATCCAATACACAGTGAAAGCAAAGGACTTCCATTAGCTTTTATGGGCCTGATTTGATGCCCTTTAAACATTAGCATATCCTTCAGTGTGGCAGTTGATAAACTGCTGCTGATTGTGGCCTCTGAAAATGGAGTATGCCAGGGTTTTTACCACTTACAACAGGATCCCACCAAGTTAATCATTATGCACCAATATCCTTTTACAAAGCCAACTGAGAGAAACTTTTGTATACTAGTTACATTTTTCCCATTGCCAGTATCTCTTTAATTGCACTCTCCTTTTCCTATTTATTATCTCTGTAATTGTATTCTTTCAGAATGCATAACCTGTTGGGATTAGTTGGTATGAAAGGTACCATAGGAAATAAAGTTTTATAGCATAAAGAATTGTTTTTATATGTTGGACATATTGGCCATTGATTTCATTTTTATTGTGCTCCAAAATCATAAGCCACTTCAAAAGCAAACTCTCAGATCCTTAGCAGCAAATAAGTAAGGAAGAAATGAATAATACATTTTGTTTATGTTGCTTCTTTCAAGTTCCATCTAAGCCCATCGGGCAAAGATTTAATATTCCTTGTACTGTGTAGCTAGAAGTTGCACATCAGTATTCTACCACAAAGTAAATAAGATATTTGTATTGCTGCAGATGACACACAAGTATTAGAACTGCCTCTTTCTTGCTCCTACCACAGTCATTGGATGTAAGTACCACACAATCCCAAAGAATTCAGTTTGTCTTTCCAACACTCAGATAGCTATCTGGATGTCAGTAACATGAGGTATCATTCTCCACCACACTCCCTTTCCAATCCATCCTTCTTTTCCATGGCTTGCTTCCTCCATTCTTGCTAGCAAATCAACCCAGGTAAAATCTAGGGTTTTTCAAGTGGTGTGCTCTTGTCTAGTCTTCTCTGCCTTTGCTGCAAAGCAGATTTGAGAGGTTACTATCACAGAATCATTACAGAATCTCAGGTTGGAAGGGACCTCAAGGATCAAAATAGTTAGCTAGTCAGTCTTAAAGGAGTAATAATACAGAAAAAAAGAACAGTCGTAAGATGAGGATAATGAACTGAAGCACTGCTTTCCAGGCAGTAAAACCATTCCACCAAGCTACAGCCAAATGCTTCTATTAACCCAAATGCTTATAGTCACACTCTCCAGCACCTGTTTTACCTTGAGTTCGGCTGTGTTACAGATAGGGAACCTACTGCATCATAAGTATGATTTAGAGGTAGACTTTGAGATGCCTAGAACTACTCCTGTGACACAGATGGGGCAGAGGCACAACCCAGACCTAGAATATTCCAGAGATCTGAACTCCACTGATTGATTCTGATCCTGCATGAGTGATCCTCAGGAAGTAATTTCTCTATATGTCGGTTTTCTCATCAGCTATGCCAGGCTATCTCCTGCCTAGTAAAACACTTTCAGCTCCACTGATGGTGGTCGAAGAGCTGGGGCTTGTCAGTACATGTAATGCAGTATGAGGGTGTGTCCGCCATATTCTAGTGACATTGCAGGTAGATGCTGCACATAAAACAACTCTGTGAAAATAGTCAAAGACATTATGTCTCTTATTAAGCTTAATGTTGAAACTGATGTGTGAGAGTTTTCTTCTCCAGCCAAGTGAGACCAAGTAGGTTCTTCTAAACACAATATAACATGTATGACAATTCTTTATCTTTCAAAGGGTTGACTTTCAAGTCTGATGCTGGCAAGACAGAGCCAGTCCTTCCTGGTACCCAAGGAAGGTTGGTGTCATCGCACTGAAGTTTTCTTCCATGGTTGCCTGCAATACCCAGAAAGAATGTTACAGGACACTTCTCACAGTCCTATGAGCCTCTATCCTGGGGGCCCTTCTGAACTCCTTTTGTCCTACAACAGACTGGGATGATTTTTCCTGCCATGCTCAGTGGGCTGAAGTAAGGGCTGTCACTGAAATACAAGGGTAACTCATATGCTTCACTATTATTGTCTCCAGTTATTTGTATCGGTTAACTTAAGTCATGTTTATAAGCTTTTCTTTATACTGCAATGGCTAGGAAATTAATTACTTCCAGTGGAAGCTGCACTGCCGGGCTAACCTCATGACCCCAGTGCACAGGGCTCTCAGTTGGGATTATAATGCATATCATATGCATTGAAACAGATAGTCTTGAAGGACAAATGATCATCAAATTAATTGGTTGTTAATTTGGGAGCAAAAAATTTCAGTGAGTTCTGTTTTTACTGGTATGGATCCTCCATCTGTGACCACTCCTTGCTAAACTTAACCACACTCACAAAGGTTCCTTCTTGTTCACCACAATTAGTAATTTTAAATGTCTCACACCCACTTTGAAAGAAATTCAAAGCTCAGATCTTGCCTCACAGATTCTCTCTTTGCTCTGTTGCTCTTCTGACCTCCCAATGCCTTCTCTAACCCACTGCTGTGGTTAGATGCTTTCATTTCTTCGTCTCTTGCAGAAGACTGACTTCAACATGCTTAATCAGTATTGAGCTGCTCTAGGCAAGTGCCTTCTCAAAACTCAAAATGATGTTCACAGGAAAGGAATTTAAAACTCTAAATTCTTCTAAGTTTCCCTGTGCATCTTCTTGGAAGGAGGTGAGCTCTGCATTTTGCACAAGACTCTGCCACTCAGCAGCTCTTAAGCCAGTGGGGATTTATTCCCAGGTTTCTTCCCTGACATACATGTTTCCACTGAACATTGTAGCAAAAGTTAGGGTACAGTTTTCCCGATCAGGCAGATATTGAACAATAGCACTATACATGACCAGAAGTATTTTTCCAACCAGCAGCTCTTGGTAGCACAATGCCCCCTCTCATCAGGCCATGCCAATGGATGGGCAGAATACAAAGTCAGGCTGTGTGCAGAAGCTGTTTAACAGAACAACACTATGCACTTTACTAACTGTAGGTGACAGACAGCAGAAAGGGGAGTGGGGCATGGAAAGTAAGACTGAGAACAAAACTTAGTTCTTAGATACAGAGTCCAATTCTCATAACAGCTCATTGTGCAAAGACCTGGTCAGTAAGAGCAATCCTTCTGACAATGTAGTGTTTTGACAGAAAGAATATGTGTCTATCCTATTTACCACATGGTAAATTGGATACAAAACAGTTTTCAATCTTTCTGCAGTATGGAGGCCCTGTGCTGTAGGAGAAAGTAACATCAAGTAATGTCTGTGCTGAGATTTCTGAGAAATCAGCTATGGAGTGATGGAAGGTTATAGAGCTGCTCAGAAATGCTTTTCTCAGCAAAGGTGATTGATCCATGGGATGTGCAATGGTGTAATATAATGCCCATATTTAACAACAAATTTCCACAGGTACTTCACAGCAATCGCTTTTGCCTCTACACCAGTGCTACATAAACTGTATGAGAAAGGAGATGTATTTGGGAGTCTCCTCATTTTTTCGCTAAGTCTGGGAAGAAGTCTGAGACTGATGACCTCAGAAGCATCATCATTCATAACAAATGCCCCTAAATTCCTGCTATTATTCAGTGATTCACTTTCTACATGAGAATCAGGCTAGTAGGTCCCGTGCTCCTCCTCTTTCTTCCAAAGCTGGACTAGTTGTCCAAGAGACCCAAGATGGGAGGTGATGTGCAGAATGGTTGTGAGATGTCATCTGATTATGATGGCAGCACACACAGCTGGGTGCCATAGGGGTTTCTCTGCCCTGTGATATTGCATAGTAGTGATGCATCAGTGTGTTCTCCTCCTCCACAGGGAGTAAATAAGATGAGCACTCACAGGGGAATTAACATGAGATAACCAAGGTACTGCAATTCCCTCACCAGGCAGTGACTGTCCTGGGCAGACAAACGTTCTTCACAGTGTGATCTTAAACCAGTGCAGTGAAATGTGTGCTTAGGACAGCTTTAATTTAAACCATCTCTGTCTGTTGTCCCAGCAAATGAGGACTGCTTTAACTTGTGGAACAAGTCTATCCTAGACTGAAATGCAAGTGTCCACAGAGAAATTTGCTTGAGCTTGTCTGAAGAAGGTCTGTGAGTGGACAAGTATGGGCAGCGAGGGATCTCTCTTTGGAGTACTGCTACAGTGTGGCCATGCAGTGTCTTTGCTCAGCTGTAACAACTGCAATTCTTCAGGCAGAAGAGGAAAAAGCCACATTTCCTGTATGTCTTAAACCCCACCAGGATTCCCAGTCTGTGAAAGAAATTTCTGTTTCAGTGTGCTGGTCTTTACATGCAGGTTATTCTTTGTTGCTTATCTTTACAGAGCAGAAACAGCTGCACACAGCAACAAATTCAGCCTCGCAGGATCTGTGTACAGGTCATGAGGACCCTTCCGTTGCTGTACAGGGATGAGGCCCCTGGCTCATGCCCTGTATCTTTAGGAGAGCAGCAGGGGGAGGAAAGAGATAGCAGACGTTTCCCTAAGCCCGAAGCTGCTTTTCACATACATTTTCCAGTACTAACATTACCTGTTAGCTTAGTGTATGTAAAGTACTAGAAATTCAGAGAATATAACAGTGATGCACTGACAAATACACTGACTAAAGATAAAGTGAATCATCTGGAGCTAGCACTGCTAATGCAGGAAAGTACTTCCATCCTTTATTGCTATCATACGCTGTTGTGCGTTTGTGTGTGTATTTTTATCAGCTTGAGGGTAGAACAAAACTAACTTCATTGCCTTGAAGAAAAATATTAACCATCTGTGACAGAAATGATAGGTTCAGCAATTGCATTCCATATCTATTTTCTTTGCTTTTTAAATTATTTCTACAATTACACCACCCACAGCTTTGTGGCCCTTTGCACTCAATGACAAAGTTTCTTTATGGATAGGATTTACTCTTTTGCCTCTGCCTTACCTACTGTATGTGAGAATTGGAGAATCTAATATATAAAATACAGTGCAATAACAAAAGAAATGACAATCGATGATAGGAGAAAGATAAGATTTATATGGTATGAATACCTTAGAGCAAAAAAGAAAAGAGTTCAACTCTGGGGAGGGAGAGGTAAAAGAAAGAACAGTAATATAAATGCTCTAATAAAATGCAGAAATAGATCATACTCCTAGGCTTGTTTTTCTGATTAATTCTCAATAAGAAAATACACATTTTTATAGTAATTTAAATTCAGTCACAACATTAGTTGCTTTTCATTGATGAATTTTGATGTCCTCAGTTTAAGAGAATGGTGAAATCTGCATATCCTGTGTCATCAACTTATGAATAAGGTGGTGTTCACTCATCTGAATCACACTGATAAGGTAAAAATATAAAGGCAATGAACCTGAGGCTGCACCTTGTCCTCATCAATGTTGACAGCAGACTTCTCACTGTCTTTAATCTAAATCTATGTTTCTCTGTTAGGTTGGAGAAATTATTAACTTAATGCTGTGTAATAGAAATGTTAGAAGGGAAGAAAGAAATAACAAGGACACAAATTTTAAAGTGAAATCTAATAATTATATGTTACAGAAACAATAAGTAAGGGTTCTTGAACTGTAAAATATCCTTACAGTTCACTCTTTAGCAGATTTCTGTAAAACCAAAGATCAAGAAAAGTTTTGCAATTTATCTTTGGGAATTTCCTTGTTTCATTAAAGAAAAGTAAGACAAATGAATAACATGATTTTGAGTCTGGAAAGTTGTATGGATTTTCTGACTCATAGTTCATAAGCAAGTTTCAAGGCAACTCAGCCTTGATTTGCCTTTCTACGGCCCTGTCTATGCAGAGACAACACATGGGGAGCTGTGTAGATGGCTTAGCCTTGAGTTGTCCATAGGCCCTAGGCCAAACAGGGCAATGCTGCACCACAAAAAGAAAGGAAACCTGAGCTGAGCCTTGCAGTTCCTCAACAAATGGTACATCCCGAGTCTCAATTCAAACCACTATTCAGCTTCCTGAGAAAGTAAGATAAAGAGCCTGGAGGGCTTCAGTGGTGGTTTCAGCCAGACAACTTTTGTGTATCCAGACAGCATAATCCAATCAGGCATAGTTTTGCCACAACCACCTGGAGGGTTTCAGCCACAGCCTTGTGTATTCAAACTGTATAATCAATCAGTAAACCAGGGGATAAAAGTGCTAAGGTTTAGCTTAGATTCTGGGAATCACCTCTCCAACACTCATCTGTCTGGAGACCCGTCCTCCTTGGTCAGGATATCGGCCAAGTTGACTTCTCTAAGATTGAGAGTCCTTACCTGGCGTGGTGAGAGAATATTTAGCATGCTGTAAGTTTGCAAATGTGGGTGATTACACATGTATAATATTTAGCATGCTTTCTAATTTGTTATAGCATATTCCTGCTTTTAAGTTGTAATAGTGCATTCTTGCACTGTATCCATAAAAACCTGCATTGGTGGTGTATTAGATTTCAAATAGATGGTTTGCTTGGGCCTTACAGTTAAACCTGTGAGTTCAAATAAATCATTTGCTTAAACCTCACAGTCTCCTCTCTTTTTGCCACAAAATTATTCCAGGGTTTGCAACAATACTACCAAATTTTAGACTGTTGCTGATAAATCTGTCCTTTGAAGGGTACGCATTTCCCTCTGTTGGCTACCAACCTTCCTTCAGAAATGCTACTTTGGACTGAGACATTCTACTTTAAATTGATATTTTCTTGCATAGTGATGTTTAAATGACAATCTAAGTTAAAACAGCAATTTGAAACTAAGCATTGACATTTTGAAATTAAGCACTTCAGTTAGTTTCAAATTATTTTTTTTTAAATGGAAATATTTTCTCAAAATTAATATTTTCCCAGGGGTGGACTGGACTCTTTAAACTAGAGAATGCAGGAAATTTTTACACTACACTAATTCATCTACTTCACTTTGGAATTTGAGAACAAAGCTGAGGCAGGTCTTTGAAAGACAACTGAATAACTAGAGAGAAGATTCAACTCCAGTGTATCTCTCCATCTGCACAATATTATTTCATATTGGACATTTTCTGCATTTTGCAAAGCTTTTTAGAGCAGGAATGGAAGCAGACTATACATCTGTGAAGTGTTAAGTGTAAAGATATCCTGATTTCTGCTACATTGCAAACAAGAATCGAAACAGTTTTGTCCAGTTCACTGTAACATTTAATGAGCCAGTGTATAAGGCTTCTATCACGTCCAGGGGAGGTAGCATGAAACTCTCACTCTAGCCTACCAGTTTTTTTCTAAATGCTCTCAAGAAAGTACTAGGAACTTTTGCTACACTAGCATGTTCCAGGCTGCCATAGTTGTAATTGTGTCACTCATCTGGATGCATCCCACCTGGTTGTGTTTTTGTGCAACCTGCTTTAGGTGACCCTGCTTTGTCAGAGGGGCTGGACTAGACAATCTCCAGAGGTCCCTTCCAATCCCTGACATTCTGTGATTCTATGATTCTGTGATCTGTCTCAGAGCACTGATGTCTAACATGTCAGCTCTTTAAGACCATCACTTCCCTGCACTCAGTCTGATTTTCTGCAGGTTTTCTTGAGGTGAAAAGAACTCAAGCTCCAGACAAACTCAGCTGCCTTATGCTGGAACTAGAGCTGATACCAATCTTGTTAAGCTTAGAAATTCAGCAATAATGTCTGATGCAGTAAGTTAGTCTCATCCTGCTCCATTTTCATAGCTAAAGATTCGGAATTTAACCTTACATGATGGTTTTCATCTGGAGGAGCCACTTGTTCAAGCTGGATTCACTAAGGACATACCTGAGATGAGCACAAGCAACAAGACAAGGTTGTCAATGACTGGCAGACAGAGCTCTGTGTGCTATGCCTAAACTCACTGTCCCAGCCTCAATGCTGACAGACACTGGGGTTACTCATGTAGTACAAACAAACAAACAAGACAGTCTAATTTAGCCCTTCCCAAACTACACTGTCCTGTGTCTCACCTCTTTCTAGTCTTGCCCTAGCGAAGAGGTGTCTGCATCCATCAAATGGCTTTCCAGCCTGCTCCAGTGTCTCCCCACCATGCTGCAGTGGGATTTGCACCAGGCTTAGCCCACAGCACAAACAACATGTGCTTTTGCTCATTGCTTTGCTCTTTAGCTTCCTGCCTGAACTTACTGGTAGAAAAGCACAGTCTGTCTCCATATGTTACACTCTGCTGTGCCTCACTGTCTGCTGCAGCCGACTGAGAAGCCAGTACTGACTCTGTTGCAAAGGAGAACATAGATTTCCCTTAGGATCATATGCCTCTTTCCTGCAGGTGCTAGCTTGTAACCTTCCCACTGCCACAGAATGAAATCACAGGTCAGGACCTTATTTTGATTTTTATTAGTAGCTGGTTGATTCCAAGTAGAAAATAAGACTGTTCTCCTGGAATACAGTGAAAAACAGATGGAATTGACAGTTGCTGCAGATACCCCAGTTAGCCTCTCATCTTGTCAGGGAATGGGAAAAGGCTAATTTTTCAGGACTTTGTTGTCATCTTGTCCTGTGAGCAAAAGCAGAGTGCAGGCACGTCCAGTTGTACAGGTAGTGCCAGAGAGAGCACTCCAACTCACAGGGCTCCCTTGCGTGAGCTCAGTACAGCATTTGGACATCCCCTTTCTTCATTGCTCATTCTGGTTTAGTGATCTTGTGACAGCACAGACACCTCCTCTGAAGCCACAAGCACGATGTTGTGCTGCATAAGGGAGAACCCAACACTTGTACAACCCCTCACTTCCACCTGAGGCTTCAAAGGTGTGTGTGGTATCTATTATGGTACCCCCTCTTCTCATGCTGAAAAAGTGGGGTAACCTCAGGAATAATAGTTTGTGTAGAGATATCATGTTCAAAGAGGTGGTTTTAGTAGTAATAGGACAAGGGATGTTTTAAACTAAAAGAGGATATAAAGAAGTTTTTACAATGAGGGCAGTGAGATACTGGTACATGTTGCCCAGAGAGGTGGTAGAAGCCCCAACCCTGGAAACATTCAAGATATGGTCAGACAGAGCTTTGAGCAACCTGATCTAGTTGTAGAAGGACTGGATGGACTAGGTGATCTTTACACGTTCCTTCCAACCTGAACAATTCTATGATCCTGTGATTTTACCAGGTTAATTCCTTTAAAATATATACTTTCTGCTTCCATGTGAAACACCTTAACACTTATCTTTATAGTATCATCTGAGACTGCCACAGCAATTGCTGTGGATGTCTGTCCTCAAAGTGGCACTTGGGAGACAGGGTGACTATGAATGTTCAGAAGTAATATTATTAGCCTGAAAATCATGTGAAATAAATTTGCTTTCCACTGATTGCTTTTTGCTGTTGAATTCCTTAGGATTGGTGCTGAACACTTTTTTCTTCAATTTAAACTACAGCAAATGTGTTTTAAAATGAAATTCTCAATTCTCCACATGATTGCATAACTCCAGGAGCTGAAGTTTTACAATGCAAGTGAACAAACTCCGTAAGCTGCCAAACACACAAGGTGTACTACATTAAAAATGGGGAAATCCCTTCTTCCCTCCCCTCCAGGCCAGGCAGCAGCAGAGTTGGGACTATGCCTTGGGTAGTGGTTTGTTCCTGCAGCAGCACAGCTGTCTTGTGCTTCCCACCCAGAAAAGAGAAATAGTAAAAGGGTAGCCCAGAAAATGGTGTATTAAGACTGCTGTTATTGGGAATGTTAGAAAAGGCTCCCACAAAGCGTCTTTTGTCTTTCTATCTGAGTATTATAGTGTAGACTGGCTGTCTTTTGGGCTGTCAAGCAACTCCTGGATAAACTCAAACACAAAAAGGAAACATACAGAGGGTGGGAGTGAGGACAGGTGGCCTAGGAGGAACACAGAAAAATTATCCAAGCAGACAGGGATCAGGTTAGGAAAGCTAAAGCCCTGATAGAATCACATCTGTCCATGGACATCAAGAGCAACAGGAAAAGTTTCTATAGGTATGTCAGTGATTAAAGGAAGACTGGGAAAAATGTGGACCCTCTCCAGGGTCCTCTCCAGAAGCAAATGGGAGACCCAGTTACCGAGGATATGGAGAAGACTGAGGCACTCGGTGGCTTTTTTGCCTCAGTCTTCACTGGCAAGTGCTCCAGCCACACTGCCCAAGTCACAGAAGGCAAAGGCAGGGGCTGGGAAAATGAAAAATTACTCACTGTGGAAGATCAGATTTGAGACCATCTAAGGAATGTGAAGGTGCACCCCTGCTGAGATGCATCCATGGGTTCTGAAGCAACTGGCAGATGAAGTGGCTAAGCCACTATCCATCATATCTGAGAAGTCATGGCAGTCCAGTGAAGTTCTCACTGACTGGAAAAGGGGAACCACATTTTTAAAAAGGGAAAAAAGGAAGATGTGGGGAACTACAGGCCCTTCGGTCTCCCCCCTGTGCCCAGAAAGATCATGGAGCAGATCTTGCAGGAAACAATGCTAGGGCACACAGAAAACAAGGTGACTGGTAACAGCCAATGTAGCTTCACTAACAGCAAATCATGGCTGACAAATCTGTTGGCCTTCTATGACAGGATTACAGTGTTGCTGGGTAAGTGAAGGGCAACTGACATCATCCACCTGGACTTGTGCAAAGCATTTGACACTGTTGACATCCTTGTCTCTAAATTGGAGAGACATGGATTTGACAGATGGAGGGGTAGTTGATGGATAAGGAATTGGGTGGATAATCACACTCAAAGAGTTGCAGTCAATGGTGTAATGTCCAGGTGGTGACCAGCAATGAGTAGCATCCCTCAGGGGCTGGTATAGGGACTGGTGCTGCTTGAAATCTTTGTTGGTGACATGGACAGGGGAATTGAGCACAACCCCAGCAAGTCTGACAATGACACCAAGGTGTGTGGTGCAGCCAACAGGCTGGAGGGAAGGGACATCATCGAGTAGGACCTCAACAGGATAAGGAGATGAGACTGTGTAAATATCATGAGGTTCAACAAAGCCAAGTGCAAGGTCCTGCACCTGGGCCAGGGTGATCCCAGGCAAAAATACAGGGTGGGCAATGAGTGAATTAAGAGCAGCTAGTTGGATGAAAAACCGAATATGAGCCACCAATGTGCACTCACAGTCCCGAAAGTGAATTACATCTTGGGCTGCATCAGAAGTGTGACCAGCAGGTCAAAGGAGGTGATTCTCCTCATCTCCTGCACTCTCATGACACCCCATCTAGAGTACTGTGATCAGCTCTGCAGTTCACACCATAAAAAGGGCATGGACCTGCTCAAACAGGTCCAGAAGAGTGCTATAGAGATGATCAAGAGGCTGGAGCACCTCCCTTATGACGACAGAGAGAGTTGGGGTTGCTCAGCTTGCAAAAAAGAAGGTTCTGTGGAGACCTTATAGCAGCCTTCCAGTATCTAAAAGTAGCCTACAGGAAGGGTGGGGAGAGACTCTTTTATCAGTGAGTGTAGTGTTAGGATGAGGGGTAATGGCTTCATACTGAAATAGGGTATAATTAGCTTAGATCTTAGGAAGAAGTTCTTCACTGTGAGGGTGGTGAAACACTAGTACAGGTTGCCCAGAGAAGCTGTGGATACCTCATCCCTGAAAGTGTTCAAGGTCAGGTTGGATGGGGCTTTGAGCAATGTGATCTAGTGGAATGTGTTCCTGCCCATGGCAGGGGGTGTTGGAACTAGGTGATATTTAAGGTTCTTTCTAAGCCAAACCATTCTGTGATTCTACGATTCTGTGCAATGGAGGTTTACTGCCAGTAGAGAAGCACTTGCTTGCATTGCACAGAATTAAATTGCCCCAGAACATAGGGGTGCCCAAAAGAATGAATTCACAGAGGATGTTGGGTGCCTTCCCAGTGAGACAGACCTGCCAAAGGCTGTCGGACACTGATAAAACATCTGGCTCAGAAAGTTCCTGAACTGCAAATTGTTGGAGTTTGGGTGGGGTTTCCAGGGAAAATACCACTCCTGGTTTGTCCTTTTATTCTACTTCCCTTTCCCAGATGAGGGCCGCTACCAGAGACAGGGGATTGGCAGATCTTCACTCTTGCTCTGGCTGTGCAGCCACTCTCACCCCCCGAGGACCTGCCTAGTCCTGTGGGAATGGAGTCTGTATCTTTTGAAATTCAATTATCCAAAGTTGACCTCTAAGCTGTGGGTTTTTTTAAAGGAAATTTTTCATCTTCATATTAGAACTGCTGTTAAAAATAATACAATGTGTTAACAAGGAGTACCTGTTGACCCCTGTTTGTATCTCAGAGGGGAATCATTTTAACCTGAAATAAGGGAATACCTGACATGTTTACAGCATCTGTGATGCCAGAGATTAATGTGGGAGTGATAAGACTGTCAAAGAAGAGAAAGCTGTGGGAGAGCACTAAGGGAGAGGGAGAAAAGAAGAGGGAATTAGCAACATGGCAAGAACACTGCAAAATGTCTTGAAGCTCTGGAAATTTCAGGACATGTGAAATAAATAAGAGAAATTGAAACAGAAACAGTAAGACTATGGGGAGCATACAGGGATCCAGTCTTTGTATTTCTATGTGAAAATTGCCAAGAAACCCAACAATTTTCATATACTTACTTAGACTCCTGTGAAACTGGAGTAACTCCAGAACAGTCAATGGAGCAGCTCTGGTGAGGACATTGGTGGCCCTACACCTGTTAGGACCACTTGGGAACAAGAAGTGCAGCTCTGGGCCAGGGTCTGATATTTGTATCTTCCCTGGGGTGACAGAGCACGAAGAGTTCCTCATCCAGTAGGTAGAGTACTCATCCTGGTAGACAGTACTGGTAGTAGGTACTCATCCTGGTAGACAGGAAACCAAAGGTTGGGGGCAGTAGAAGTTACCCACAAAAGTTCAGACCTCTGGGTAA
Source organism: Actenoides lindsayi (assembly GCA_025331215.1). NCBI lineage: Eukaryota > Metazoa > Chordata > Aves > Coraciiformes > Alcedinidae > Actenoides > Actenoides lindsayi. Next base: position 23,051 of record WTSP01005941.1, on the reverse strand, counting down.
TTATGGCAACCCTTTGCATCCTTCAAAAATGCATTGTGTTCTTTGTCATTTCTTCAGCTGCAAAGCAGAAAGGTTTCCACACTTTTAAGGACTTTGGGGAAAAGTGACCAAAAAGCTGCGAAGTGAAAAAGCCAACGGTGAGTGAAGATGTTTTGATGCTGACCTCAAGTACTGGTACTTCGTGCCTGCCAAGAAAACTTCCCGACATCAGGCTCAGTTGAGCACCGCGTTTCTCTCGCTAGCTGCTGCTGCAGCTTGTCTGAAAGCCATTGGGATTAATACTGGCTAGAATATATGGTTTGTTTAGCTATTTTTTATTGACCCATGAATATACCTACTATTTACTTTTGTAACATTAGTAGTTCAGACCTGTGATGTTTGCTATAGAAAATCTTCACTTTAAGCCAGTGGGAAATTTTGCTAGGGTGAGGAGTGCAGGCCTGGCCTCTGTTTCTTCTTTTTTCTTTTCCATTGCAACACAATTAACCTTTTCATTAGAAGAGCTCTGTTCCAAATAAGAAAACTTCTCAATGTGTATTACTGAACCATTTCAAGCTGTCTCTTGCTTTGGAACAAAACATCTTTGTTCCAGCCATGCATGACATTTGAAGACCTATTTATACAATGTGTCAGCTCCATTTGTTTTCTTCATCCTGATATTTTCCTCTGTATTTTTGATTAGCCATCCAGATTGCAAGGAGAAAGACTGCTTCTGGTTTCCTCCTGCGCTGTTCCAGAACAAGGTACTGGCTGCATTTGGACTTTCTCCCTTTTGCAGGCAGACGTGAAACAACACAAAATCAAACACATTTTTTTGCCTGCTTCAACCTCTCTGCACTGAGACCAGCACCACCAGACAGCTGTGGAATGTAGTGCACAGAGACCTGCCTGGATGCAATCCTGTGTAATGTGCTCTAGGCAAATCTGCTTTGGGGTGGAGGGGTAGACTAGATGATCTCTAGAAGTCCCTTCCAACTCCAGCAGTTCTGATTCTGTGAGAGCTTGCAGAAAGACCTGGTTTTATTATAACTTCTCTCCTGATGTCCTGCCTGTGGATGACGTTGCCAGTGGGATGTATAGGGCTGCATTCCCTTCTGCTGGAGGGCACTCTCTGAAGGCCAGATTTCCAAGTTGCGTCACTAAATATGCCCTCCTGCAAAATACCTGGTTTTTTCTTAGTTGTTCACAATTTTTCCCAAGTCTCTAATCAGCCCTTCTTGTCTGATAGCACAATGCTAACTGATGCAATAAAAAACAATGTAAAAATAAAATAAAATAAATCCTTATCAAGATGTCGAGTAATAAACCTTGATGTCCTCCTGATTTTAGTATTGAGTAAATGTAAATTATTATGTGTTTTGGTCCATCCTCTCCCTTGTAAATAGTTTATCTAACTTGGGACACATCCTCTTTTTCCAGAAAAGGTCCAGAGTAGTGCTGTCTCTGCTACTCAAGCAGCGACATAATGTCTGTCCAGTGCTGACACTACCTAAAAAAAAGCTTTTTAAAGTCTTTTACACAACCAGCTGAAGGTTTCAAGCTGCTTTAATGCATGCAGGATGCCAGGGAAATACGGCAATACTTACTTTAACCAGGAAATGAGGCTGAAGGTTCCAGCCCAGCTGTGGTGAGCCTGGAGTTGCCACGGCAAAATCCTATCTGCTCTCTGCAATATTACGCTCACCTGGAGGGTGGGGAAAGGAGAGTAAAACAGCTCCAAGATAGAAAACCTGCTCCTGACCTCTATTATGTGGCCCACTCAAAATCTTTGATAAGGCCAAGTAAGACTTCAGTGCTGGCTTTGCATTTCCTCATCCACATAAGAGGAGAGAGAAGGTTTGGGCTCGAAGATCAGAGATTGACCTTCAGAGCACCTCACAGTTGTGTTTTACATAGACACTCCCTCCAGCTCTTGGCAAAGAGCACAATCTCCATTGAATACGAAGGTGCAGGTCATTTTCATGCCGAACACTTAATGTGTGCCATATTCAACCAGACTGCAATCATCAGCCTTTGTGTACGGTGGATGGACTTCTGCTGCAAGGAGCGGAGGCGGTGTCATGTGAGAAGGAATGCCTTCAAAACCGTGTGCTTCAAAAGTAGTGCTTGTGAGCCTTGCTTTGCATTCCAACGGCTGGGCTAGAGCTGCGTGCATGGCCTCACTTGGCACAAATCAAACCAAGGCATCCATATGCAGTACATTAAAAGGGAGAGTGTTTGATCTCCTCCTCACTGGCTCACTGCTCTGATGCTTCCTCTTCCTCGCTGTAGCAGTTTTGATGAGTACAGAACCCCGTGTCAAAACCTGTAAGTCTGCATGCATTTATTGGCTCTGCGGTGGGAACTGCAGCACTTAACACAAAACAGTTGAGAAAATGTTGCTGGCTGCAGCCACAGAATCTGCCCTCATCTTTTCCATGATGGCGGCGGTGAAGAAAATCCCACAAAGTTGTTATTTTCCTATTTAGAGACAAAAGGAAAAGGACTGCCAAAGTGGATGGAATTTAGTCCAACTGATCTAATGCCTGGGTTCGCAAAGCAAAATGTAAATCCCCTCTACATGCAGGAATTGTGGCCATGCATAGCCAAGGCCACCATAAACCTATAGTGCAGCCCTGCACAGGCAAGGGATAGCTTGGGTACCACCAGGCCTCAAGCCTGCCACTGAGTTGATTACCATGTCACTGCTTCCCATGCATTTTTGAGTCATTCATTGCAGTGGTCCATGAATGTTACATTTCACGAAGAAGCTACAGACATCTCTGATCTGCATTAAAGACACTGATGAGAGAGGAAAGCTCCACTTCACAGGGAACTTGATAGCTCTTCAACATTGCCCCATGTGAGTTGGGAACCAGGTAATACTGTCACCTGGAAGATGTACAATGGCGACGAAGCACAAGCAATAACCAGGAGACAATAGAAATGAGTTTTATTTTGTAAAAAGTTATAAAATGAATATTGTACAAAAATAAAGTCTGTAGAGAACTTTGGTTGATTAACACAAATGACTGAGACATAAATCGCAGGTGAAGTAAAAAACTCCAGAGAAGCACACTCCTGTCTTCAATAAGGTCTAAAAAATAATAATAAAAAAAAAAATCACGAACTTTACCCTTTTGTATTTTGAACATTATGATTTGCTTTAGTTGCAGCATCTTCAAGCTGCACAGAAAATGCTTTGGAAAGATTTTTCAGCAACTGGGCCGAGTGAAAAACACACCTCTGAGTATTGCTGCTGGTCAGATGCCCAGCAGCACTGCTGACCTTCAGCTCAGAAGGCTTTTACTGCCCAAACCATGCTGCTGATGGGGGAGGTATCAGCTGCACCACCCCTGCCCAGCATGGAGGGTAAGGTGCCCCTTGTGGCAGAGTGAGAACGGACCCTGCGGGTGATCTCTGGGACTGCCCTCCGTCTACCCAGGAAAGCAGTGGAGGTCAGGGATGCATTACATTTCATGCACCTGGTATGTCTTTCTATGCCTGTTCTAGACTTTTTTGACCTCTAGACCTTCCTTCTGTGATGCCCCAAAAGGCCCAGTGCAAAATAAGTATGGAGACCCATTGCATGCATGAGGTAAAAGGTCGGACCATTGGTTTTTGGTTTTCAGTAGGGATTTTTTTTCTTCATGTTGTTTTTGTGGGAGTTGATGCTTCACTGGTTGTCAGGTATGTCTAGTGTCCAGCACTGTTGCTCCTTCAGGAAAAAAGTCTCCAGAATGAAAGCTTGCACTAGCGGTTAGGTATGAACGCCTCTGCTGTACAGCCTCCCTCATCCTAACAAAACTCAGGCTGTTCTGCTGTGTGGGTACAATCCTGTAATGTTGCAGCAAATTATACAAAACACTTTGGTTATTTAACACAATTGTTTACTTGCAGGGTATATTAATTCCAGGGCTAACTAGTAAGAGGGATTTAACCTCTTCTATGTGGAAATACAGAAGGAAAAGCTTAAATAAATATAACAAGAAATTACAAGGCTAAATGTGATTATTTTCCATTTGTCAATAGTTATATGAAGTCAGTTGGCAAAAAGTGTGAGAAAAAAAACATGACTACATTTAAAATATGACTAGAATTAGTTTTTATAACAAATTGCTAATGTTTACCCAAGTCCTACGATGCTCACTCATCCAGAGCCATTGCTGCTCCTGCACATGTGTGACTGCAGTATATTTCAAAAGTTTAGTGAACAGGAGGAAGGGCTACAGGCTTTGGCACTACATTTTGTGAACACAATCAGAATTTTGTTTAGAAAAAAAAAGGTAAAGTAAGTGATTTTTTGCATTCAAGTTAACACTTTCAATTAAAAGCATGGACCGTTGTTCCCAACTTCATTGTCTCTATCTTCCAAGCACCTTCTAATTTGGCACCTTTGAAAAGAAACTTTAATAAATAAGGAGACTTATTACTGAATTGTAATAAATAACAATAACTTAATCTCAATAAATATCTTTTGTATGTGTCTCTGAACGGATGCATTGCATCAAGTAGTCTCTGCTCACTCACAATGACCAAATAGAAATGTAGGTACGCAAATGATGTCAGTCCTTTGTAAACCTATCGAAATACGTTTTTGTAGGCTGGGCTTGTTATTTCTCTTACTGTGCTAGGAAGAAGTGCTTAAAAACTCAACTTGTTTTTACAGGTAGCAGAAGAATGAAATCCTACACTCGTTTTGAAGAAACATGGGATGGAAATAACCAAATTTAACCAGTAAGTGTAACTGTTTTAATTTGTATTGATACCGGCCCTAGAGAACTTGAGCCTGAAAATTTTTGCATTTGCCCAATACCATCTTTCTTACAAGGTTAATCTTATTATAGCTTAGAAGTTGTACTAAGTGCTTAGGAACCACCCTTCAATGAGCAGTAGCACAATACGTCTTTCAGTAAAGCTGAGGGCACAGGGGATGAATAAGGTACTCCTAAGCTACTTCTCAGCTAAGCTTCTTTGCACAGATGGTGTAAGTAAAATACAGTGTGGTATGGCGGGGTTGTGTTTTTAAGCACATTCCTTATGGATCCGAGTCTCACTGATGGTGGACTGTGTCAAATGGGAAAGGGAGCGTGCACGCCATCCAGCCATTGGCATCTTCACCTGAGCTTTTATTTATTTTCATGTAGGACATCAAAAGCCTCCATCCTCCCTCACCGCCTCACGATCCCCTTGGGCTCTCACGACACCTTATTTTGCGTTCTTGGTCCTTTTTTTTTTTTTTTTTTTTTTTTTTTTTTTCCCTTCGTACAGACATTTCCCCCCGAACCCTTGTCCCTCCCTTCCCAGCCGTGCATGAAATAACAAAACGGCGCCCCCCCTGG
>WTSP01005940.1:20321-68432 GCA_025331215.1 Actenoides lindsayi | reverse complement strand
GGCCTCCCAGCAGAGGGGTTCCAGCCCTCCCAGCATTGCTGGGGCTCCTCTGGCCCTGCTCCAACAGGTCCCTGTCTAGAAAGAACAGAGCAAGATACAATGCTGTTAAGATCTACTCTGAAGTAAATATAAAAAAAACCATGCACAGCTATGAGCAATTTGGAGTCAGGTCTGTAACACAGGTGGAAAAAACTGGCAAACACTGGGTAGCTTAGAGTCATTTTATGAAGTACCTGGCTGCAAAATAAGACTCAGAAGAAAAGCTTCTTGCGTCCCTGCACTATAACACAGTTGTACTTCTCAAGCCCACCAGCTTGGCTGGCTTTACACCCAGCCTGTCTTTATGAGGCTTTGTAGAGTGGATTGAGGTGCTGCAATTCCTTCCTTAGTAAAATCAGGAGCATGAGAGTTCACAGAAGTCTATAAAAATCATTAGCTTTTCAAGGCAGGTCCGCCCCAGTTAAAATTTATATAATGAGGCATTAAAAACTCTACTAGTTCAAACTGTCAGTCAGGAAAAAATCAGAAATCAAAGCTGGTTGAGAGAGATCATTATTGCAGAAACCCAAATGGAGACCCTTCAACTGGGTACAACCAGGCACCACCCAAATCAAGTCTTTATTTTAAAATGGGCTTGTTTCCAATAGGAAAAACAACCAACCAAACAAAAAAACCAACATAGAGCAGCTGGTATCAAGCTAGCCAAGCTCAGAAATCCTTTACTACCTCTGTGCTATGAAATCTTCCCTGAAAGATGCCACCCATGCCACCTCCCTTGCTGATTTCTGTCTACTAAGGAAGGCTGGTGCCAAATGAAGGTGAGTAAGCCTGAAAAGCTGGGAAGAATATTCCACGAGCTCTCCCAGCCTGTAGAGACAAAGGCTGTTTCTGGCAAAGGTCACACAAGCCCTCACAGCCCCAGCTGGGGGGTAAGAAGCACCTCCAAATCCTGGATACCCACGGAGAGCACTTTGTATCATTTACAAGCCTAGACTTCATTATCTTGAGCAAATCCCCACCAGAACTCGACTGCAGGGACATTTCTGCAAGTATTTGTTGGTGGCTATGAGTGTGAGAAGAAGCAGTTCTTCCTGGCAGGATGGTGAGGGGGGGAAGCAGCAGGGGTAAAATCAGCAAAGCCACTTGTAAGAACCCCAGGAGGGCTAAAAGATTGGCTGTAAAAAACCAAAACAACAAAACAGCTTGGAACCACAAGCAAAAAGCTCATCTCCAGCTGCGTGTTCCGTGGAGATTTTCAGGGAGCACCATGTACAGATGCTCTTTGTGAACTGGAAGCAGAAACATCTGCTTCTCCTCTGAGCAGAGCCTGCAGGACTTCCAGATATTTCTGTGAGTTGGAAACAACAGACAGTTTATGCAAAAGCTCCAGGACTCATTTAAATTTCATATTAACTAAGACATGTCTGTAAAAAAAGAAATAAAAGAAAAGCTAATGCTTGTCTGTAAGTACTGCAGCAAATTCAAACTGAAGGATTAAAAGTGACACTAAGGAGCCTGCTTAATACTACTGAAATCAAGCAGATACTAAATGAATCATTTTAAAACCCATGAGTTCTTTAGCTCCGTACCAGCTATGCAACTGTTTCAGACCTTGAAGGTGTTTCAATAAGAATTTAGTTGTCAAAAACTAGACTTTTTGGGAAAAGACCTCATGGATCGGGTCCAGGCAAGGTGGTAATTTCAGATGAACAGGGATAAAAGAAGTTATGTTTCCATGCAAAAGCATCTGTATTTCTTAGCCTAAGTGAATACTTGACCTGCACCAAAACATTTTGCCTTCATGTGTTCTCTATCACTGTTAGAAAGCTCTAAAGGGCACATACACCTAGGTAGAAAGTACTGGAATGAGCAGCAAAGGACCAACTGGTTACATCCACCACACAGTATTGCCCATCTTTTCCCTCCAACACAATCATCTGGACCACATTCTTGGCTCTTACCATTTTTGGCCAAAGTGTGCCTTTGCTTCAGGAGGGAGAAGAAAAGGTGTTAAGAAACAGTTCAACCAGAGCTTCCTGCAATGGGGGATTGTTCGTTTCCATCTGTTACTGTGTGCTAAGAGACCAATAATTTTATCCATCTTTCCCAACCAGCTCTAACAACTGTTAGTTAGTAGACATCCTCAGTGCCTAATATGGCAACACCATCTCCCCAGAGCTGTAACGCTTTGCTCAAGACCGATTGGCCAAGATAACAGATTTGGGCTTTCAAAAACACATAAATACCCCAGGCAGCTACTGCTCAACGTCTTTGATTCCATCAAAGAACACCGGTGGAACAGCCACAAAATGCCAGCTCTCAGTCTGGTCGCTCTGGTCAGCTTGGTGTCCACTGGTGAGTTGAGATTGCCAAAGTGCATTTGGTGTTGACTGGGCTATTCGTTGACTAATGAAATTATTGAAATTCACTCAAATATAAGCAAGGTGAAGCGTTTTGGTCTAGTTTGATGAATTCTGGTACTGTGCACAGTATGGCTACTATAAAATATGGAATTAGGTGTGTATTTAGAGCCATAAATTGAGGTGTTTAGAGGTTTCGTGAGGCAGGTGAAAGTAGGTTGACTTATTTCACGAACTAACGTTAAAAATGTTCATTTACAGCTTTGTAGGTTAAAATAAGACCTCAAGAAAAAGGGATTAAGTCTATACAGCAGGACGTACAATGTCCTTTTACCTACAGTTTCTGAAGTTATAACCTCCCACGAGCTCATGTCTTCCCCTTTAAACACCCGACCTCGTACCTTGACTCTTTCTGTTGTACCCTCCTGAGAACGCGGTTGAATTTCCCCCCTTTTCCTCTTTTGCACGGGAAGTTTTCACCGAGCAGTTGGCCGCACACCCGCCCCAACAACAACACAGACACTGGGCGCAGATCTGCAGCGGGAACCCCACCAACAAGATCCGGGGCTGCGACAGATACGGCTGCGGCCAATTCGGCGCTGACAGGTAAAGGCAGCGGGGGGTTGCTGGTGCTTTCCTGGCTGAAATGGTCTCGGGGGGTGAGAAAGAGCAGAGGTGAACCAGGGCTGACACCCTGGTTGTTGGCTTTAAGTAGGACAGGATTTAGTTCCCTGACAAATGACTCTTGCTTTCCCTGTCGTTGGAAGAATTGTCCAGCCCCATCCTGCCATTTGTGAATTCCTAACAGAAAATGCCAAATGTGAGATTCTATTTTACATCAGCACAGACCTGCATAGGGGTAGAACCGGGGTACCTTGTTACAACAGCTTGAAATACCCTCATGAACTTGGGGAGACTAAAAATACGAGATCTCATCCCCTTTAAGGAAAGAATAATGCCAAAAAGGGATTCAATCTATACAGCGGGAGAACTAATTTTGCAATAAAAAGACGGAGCAAAGCCGCTATTTTCCTCCTCCCCACCCCGCTTCCCTCGCAGACGCAAACACAGCCGAGCTTCAGACGCCCTGCTGCGTTCCCTGACCCATCTACGCACCACCTTAATCCCGGCAGAGGTCCCCAGGTACATCTCTCTGTTCCCAGGCACGGGGGTAAAGGGAAGCACGCGGGGGTGGACGTCGTCTGTGCCGACGGTGCGACCGTCTACGCACCCTTCAGCGGCCAGCTCTCCGGCCCCATCCGCTTCTTCCACAACGGAAACGCCATCGACGATGGAGTTCAGATCCGCGGATCAGGCAAGTACAGCAGGGCAGCGAGGCCGGGAAAGGTGCACGAGCAGGTTGGTTTCCTTTACCCGAGTCCAGGTTTCTGTGGCTGTTCGGTTCGAGGAAAGCGTTGCTTGATCTGTAACCCTCGCCAGTTCCTACGCTGGAGCAGCGCTAAGGCTGCGAGTCAGAAGCATCAGAAGTCAGCACCAGCAGGATGTGGTCCTTCTCCTGTGCTTTTGTTGGAGACGAGGGAGGAAGGGAGTTGAAAAACAACGAGCCTAAATATAAAATGAATAAATAAAGGTTCTCCTCTGCACTAGTGAGACCACATCTGGAGTATTGCATCCAGTCCCGGGCTCCCCAGTTCAAGAGGGACAGGGAAATACTAGAGAGAGTCCCAGGGAGGCTACGAGGATGATGAAGGGACTGGAACATCTCTCTTAGGAGGAAAGGCTGAGAGTCCTGAGGCTGTTTAGTCTGGAGAAGACTGAGAGGGGATCTTATTAACCGCTACAAACAGCTGCAGGGTGGGTGTCAAGTAGAAGGGGCCAGGCTCTTGTCAGTTGTGCCCTTATAGAATGAGAGATAATAGTAGCAAGGTAAAACACAGAAGTTCCACCTCAACATGAGGAAAAACTTCTTCCCTGTAAGAGTGCCAGAGCCTGGAACAGGCTGCCCAGAGAGGTTGTGGAGTCTCCTTCTCTAGAGATTTTGAAGACCCTCCTGGATCTGTTCCTGTGTGGCCTGCCCTGGGTGACCCTGCTCTGGAAGGGGATTGGACTCGATCTCCAGAGGTCCCTTCCCACCCCTACCATTCTATGATTCTATGAAAAAAGGAGGAAACAGTAAAGTATCAGAAATATGCCCTCAGTTTTGCTGAAAGGATGTTTTCCTGTCCCTATTTTCCAACTCTCTTCTTCCTCTTTTTCATAACAATCCAAGTAATTTGGATTTTGGGCCTGGTGGTACCTTGACCACACTTCTGCTTCATCACTCCAGTCTCCAGCAAGAGGCTCACACAGCAGGTTTCTTGCTGGCTCCCAGAGGAGATGCAGCTGATGTTTCCTACCCTCACTTCCTCTCCCATCTCTTCCAGGTTACTGTGTGAAGCTCGTCTGCATTCACCCCATCCGGTACCAGGGCCAAATCCAGAGAGGGCAACAACTCGGGAGAATGCTGCCAATGCAGAAAGTCTTTCCTGGCATTGTCTCTCATATCCATGTTGAGAACTGCGACCACTCCGATCCTACTCACCTACTTACACCTGGTAAGAAAACCCCACAAAGAAGAAACCACCCAGAAAAAAAGTAGTGTAATGAGTGAAATTTAAGTTATTGATTTCAAATCAGGACACCACCAAGAGTCAGGCATCTCTTCTGTTTGCACCCTTTCAGCTACTAGCAATGTTTTCAGTGACACAGTTTAGCAGACTTTGGGATGATTTTTTGTCAATAAAACTACTGTATCAGAAGGAAGAGAGGACTCGAGGAGTCCAGGCCCATCAGCCTGGGCACAGAATAAAAACCAAACCCGTGTCTTTTCCCATCTCTCAGATTACACTCTAGGAGCTGTAATACTCTTTTTGAATGTTTGCCTTTAAAGCATGCCCTTTATATGAGAGAATCCTCATCTAGAAACATCCAGTTTTAGGTGCACATTGTATTTACATTTCCTAAAGGATGACCACTTTTGTGGAGGAGACCTCCTACTACATGGGTGGGATGTAACCCCAGCACATTCCTACCTCAAAACATAGGAGTTAAAACGTGCAACACTTAAAATTAACTCTTCCTGTATTTCAGTTGTTCCACCATTCCCACAACAAGACAGAGGCTGGGCAACGGTGTGCTCTGGGAATCCTACAAATGAGATAAGAGGCTGCGACAAGTACGGCTGCGGATACTTCGGAGCTCCGAGGTACTATATAATTAGAAGATGGGGGGGTGTTTTAATTGCTCCTCCACTGAAACAGAGTCAAACTCTTGATTAAGAATTACAGCTCTGAAGGTTTAGGTTGGACACGAGGCAATGTTTTCACGTTGCTCGCAAAACCTCCGAGCTTGGAGGTTTTTATGACTCGGACTAAGCTGTGTCTAACCTGACCTGGGGTTGGGAACAGCCTTGACTCAAGTGCAAGGTGGGGCTTACATCCTCCACGGGTACATGCCAACCAACACGCCTGTGTCTCTAGAGTTCTATTTAAAGGCTTGGAAAAAAAGGCATTTTTCTCTCCAATTTGCAAAACTGTAAGAGTAACAGATCATCAGCCTCCAGGGCATGACCTCACCTACACCAAAAACCCGTCATCCGTTCTTCAGCCAGTCAACTCCGTCAACACTGTCTCAGTACAAACCACCCCTCTCCAGATCGCGCAGCCCGCTAACTCATCCCTCTCTAGTTAACGTTAGGCCTGACAGGAGCCCTCTCCAATGTCACGTTTGCAGACGCAACGGCAAAGGAAGGCACACGGGTGTGGATGTCATCTGTGCCGACGGTGCGACCGTCTACGCTCCCTTCTCTGGAGAGCTCTCCGGGCCCATTAAATTCTTCCACAACGGAAACGCCATCGATGACGGAGTCCAAATCAGGGGATCGGGTAAAGAGATATTTTTCGTTTAGTATTTCTTTGTCTGGAGGTCCTCTGGGCTGTGTCAGCTTGCAGGTAGCCAAGTAGGTGAGCAAGGTACATGTTTTCAGACGCTGCGTCTTCTATCCATTTACATGAAGAAGTTTTTTTGCTCCTATGTTGGAAGGCAAATAATTGAGTTGTGTAGAATGTCCTCAAGCCCTTCTCTTTACTAAAGCAGGAATTCCCACCTTCTCCCTGGCCCCCATCTTCCCTCCTCCACCAAGCCAACAACTCCAATCACTCTTCCTACTTTTTATGACCGCAGTGTCTTTTCTATTTTGGTCTTTCCACTATTGCTAGCCCAGGGGAAAGGACAAGACAGAAAATATTAATATTTCTGAAACAGAGTTAGTACAGAACAACTGCTTCATCGGTCATCTGATGTCCTCTCTCCTCTTGTTTTCACCAGGCTTCTGTGTAAAGCTACTCTGCATCCATCCCACCAGATACAACGGCAGAATTTCTAAGGGACAAATCCTTGGGAGAATGTTGCCAATGCAAAGAGTATTTCCTGGGATCACATCTCACATTCATGTCGAGAACTGCGATCACTCAGATCCTACCAGCTACCTTGAAAAGGGGAAAGGGCGAAGAGAGTGAAGTGGAAATGCAGTAAATTCCAAATAAATTCATCTCAGCATCCAAAAGCTGGTTTTTCTTCTCATGCACAACAGTTTATAATCCTACTGATGCAATACTTTGAGCCTTACATAATATTGCCAGGTACCTCCATTAATATACCTTCCAGGTACCAATTAGTTACTGGGTTTTAGGTACCTGTAAAGTGTTGTGAATATGGGATCTTAGGCTGAGGAACTTCACTACACCCCGCAAACAAGATTACTTTAGATTTTGATGGTACCTGAACTGAGGGAAACTAGAGGAAGATTGATTGAATCACTCCACAAAGCACAAAAGATTGCTGTTTGGAGTTGTCAGGTCAGAACAACTGGTGTCTCTGGTGGATGGCAAAAGGGGTCAAGGGAAAGATTCAAGTTTTTGCTGGAATTTGCAAGAGAGTTGGGAAATAATCAATGATTCATTAGAAACTTCCTCCAAGAGTCTGAAAAAATGAGCTCACCCCCTCCTGTAGCAGACAAGGCACATTACTGTTAACTCCTCAGGTACTGTCATTTGAAGAGTTTAGTTACCCAACAAACTGTATCATTGCCTTACATGCTTCAGAGATGGGGTTTTAGGAAACATTTGCAGGGCAGCAGAACTAGGAGAAGCCAATAAAATAGACTAAACTTGCCTTAGCGGAGCTCTGAAGTACCAGCTGCTCAAGGGAAGGAGGAAGAACCGGCAGCTACCTCCAGGTTCTTGCCCAGCGTGATGCCTCCACTGCAGCCACTAAGGAAGAGCTACTTTAGAAGGAACAGAGTAATTAACACAGAGCAGGATTTGACCCTCCTCCCCAAGGCACAATGCATCGACCACAGCACCCACACACGACGCTAAGGAAATTAACACTCCAACTTTAAAATTCAACCTCAGGAGTTACCTTTCAATCAAAACCAGCGTCCCACTCTAGCGGTGACAAATTCAGTGTTTCACACTGAGACCAAAAGTATCCATTTTCTTGGCCTTTAGTTCTAAACACAACTATGGATTGTTAAAATCGGGTTAAGATCAGAGAGTTGATATCCAGGGCTTCCCAGTAAAGCTACTTTAGTAGGAGACAGAGACAATATTGACAGAAGCATTTTAACAGCTTCCTCCTGAACTCTGCTTCTGTATATTTCTGTTTCCTCATATTTCTGTATATAATATATATGCACTTCTGGTGTTTGACATTCCATTAGTGCTGTTGACTAGAGAGACACAAAGGACTCTAGGACTTACCAACCATCTACCAGACTTGCCCATGTCCCATTTTATAGCTTCAGCACGTCAAAAGTTCTCAAGTTTGAAGCAGGCAGATGAAATGACAATGACTAATTTGCTGTAAGCCAGGAGTTAAACATTTCTACCACCTCTCCTCACGTTTGGCAAGTACACAGTTCTGACCAGAACAGAACCCTCCCTAACAAGAGGATGTGCTGCAACAGATGGGTAAGAGTCTCATGTCAGTGCACATATTAGATCACTTTATTATGCTGATATTTAAAGCAAACCACACAAATCAAATACTGTTTAGAAATAGTTCTGTTTTTTGGTTAAAGGACAATTACAATCCTCTGTAATTATGGAAGCAAGTGCTTGGGTCACAGGTGCTAGGCACCAGAGTCAGATGCTTCTGAACTTGCAACAAGCAATAACTCACCACTGATTCAGATGGACATTGTACCTTGAATTCTTTAGCTTGCAACTGGGAACAGGTCTGTGCAGGACAAGCACAGTTTTAACCCTTCAGCTGTTATTTTTGCAGTAAAGTGGGGGAGAAACAGACATTGTATCTGAGGTGAAAAATACCACCAGCCAATCAAATGTACACTTCTCATTATAAATAGGAAAATACAACTACAGCATAAAAATAATAACAGCAACGTTTGTATACAATGCTCTTCAGTTTACAGCACGCAAAACATCAGCACAAAAACACATACTCTAATTAGACATCAACTCACCCTTCTTTTCCCCTTTACAGAAAAGAAATAATAAAATCTTCTTAAAAAAAACAATTAATAGCAACAAGTATTAAACAGTCGTGAATTAAAAATTTCAGGATCACTTCCAAAGACCCTTGGTCTAGAATTCAGGGCTTACAGCACAGCTCTGAGACCCAAACAAGATTACAAACAGGCCATTTTGGCCTCTAACTAGCAAATAACTCCTTTTTTAAAGTGCTCTAAATCCTTGCTTCTAGGTAGAAAGGGATCAAAGACAACTGTATTCCATTTGATCCTTCCTCCTCACCAGCCACATTTATGAGATCCTTCTTATCTCTTAAGAACCAAAGCATGGAACAGCATTCAGACATCAATCTTTGTAACCAAAGACCCAAAACCTCCCAAATCCAGAAGCTATTCCTTATACTCTGGCAGTTTCCAAAGTGCTTTGTCATTCACCCCGGCAATCAATCTAGAACCAAACTTTTAAATCCGTTCATTTTGACCAGAGGTCTCTTTCCCACCCATTTAATACCCAAGACAGAAAAACAACATACTGTACAACGCAGTCTCTACAGCTTAGCTCATCTGACAAAATTAAAGTGCAATTTAAAACTGGAAAGTTTTTTTTGGTAAGCATAAGCTTGTTTACCACAACGTTTTATATATTGGCAGGAGGTGAAGCTAGAGGGTATCTGAGCAACCTGGGCTGGTGTTAAGTATTTTAACGTACAAGCTTTTACATTTATAACATGGGTATTTTGAAAAATAGCTGCATAAAACATCAAGACAAATAATACTGAACTCCACGTTGCATCCAGCTTCCCATAACAATAGATCTGCTAATGGAAAAAAACTTCCCTAGTCCTCTTTTATGTCAAAAACACTTAAAGATATGAAATAAACCCCCAGAACATTAATGTGAATGGAACATTTAAACCCAAGCTCAGAGAAGCCCAAGTTCACTGAAGTTTGAAGCACCTGTAAACCACAGACATACTTTCAGGTGTGTTAAGTTTGAAGCACCTGTAAAGCACAGACATACTTTCAGGTGTGTTAAGTACACTTACTCTATTTTCTATTTCAATATACCATGAACATTCTACAGTGTTCTGCCGTTACACTACTGGAGGTTCTCAAGGTAGAAAAAAAACTCAAATCTGCAAATCAGTTTTCCCATTTCATTTGTAAATCCTGTATTTGCATAGAAAGCAACACCCTGATTCTACCATTTTATCAAAAAAAAAGAAAATAATAAAATACAGTGAATTTACCACGTTGGCATCATATCAGGAAACCACATTCTTCCAAGGTGTTTGGAGACTTCCAAATGAAGCCTATCTAAGCTATAGTCACTATCCGGAATCAGCACCTCCTCCATTATAGACAGCTGGGTGAGCCTGCCCCCGCACATCTTGACGAACTCCAGAAAACCCCGGCAGGTCACTTCGCATTCGCCGAGTCCCATCGCCGTTAAGTTCTTGCAGCGCTCGGCGATGCGGATGAGCTCGTCGTCCAAAGGCTGCAGGCCGTTGGCGCAGACGACCAGCTCGATCAGCCGCGGGCAGTTCATCCCGATGCGCCCCAGCATGGCCTTGCTGACCGCGCGCCCGAAGTAGAGGTGCGTGACGGGGGTTTCCTCTCTGAAGAAAGCATCGAATTCTTCTTCGTACAAGAAGAAATACATCACAATGTTGACTTTGGGGGAGTGTTTAACGAGAGCGTCCCAGCTTTGCTTTTTAATCGTGTGGAATTCGACTTGCCCGGGGTTTTCGCTCACGACATCTATGCGGAGGTGTTCGAGATCCACGTGTTTTTCACTCGACAGAGCCAACAGCAGTTCGTCGCTCAGTATGTAGTAGTTCAAAGCCAGCTCCTTAAGTCCATGGCACTGGTCGGCGACACAAAGTATTCCTGAGGGATAAAAAACAAGTTACTCTACAAGGAAAAGTGCCTATAAGCCCAGCTGTTTGCTGTAGAGCTCAAACAACTACTAGTTCTACTAGTACTTGTACCACTACTAGTTCTACTAGTACTTGTACCACTACTACTACTTCTTCCATATTCGTGTTTACATCCAAAGCCCATGAAATATCCAAGTGCTAGATATCCACATCCTTTTATGGTGTTTTGGCCACGAACACTTATCAGTAAAAGAAGCCTGACTAGTCACATCCACCTTGGATCTGCCCATGTCTCTTCCTCTCTGCCCTTCCCTCTGCAGAACTTGCTCAACTTCTGAGGCAGCGACTGAAATCAGGTCAGATTCAGCTGAAGTTGCCACCATTCCCTTCCCTAATCCTCCTTCCTTCAGCATTCATCTAAGCATTCTATTTAAATGACCGCCAGCAACCTAGTTCAAGGGCTGTGCTAGAACAGATCCTTTCCTGAATTAAGACATGAACAACACAACTGCTCTTAATCTGTTGGAATACAAAGTACAGAGATTAAATCCCCTTTTGTGAACTCCAGTAAAGAACACAGAAAAGAAAACAGACTCCCTTTCCCTAGCACCAAGGTTTCAGGAAAAGGTGAGAAGGGACCCAGAAGCCCCATCAATTTTCTGGCGAGCCCGTTTTTGAAGGGCATGAGCCTGAACTTTTCACCCAATGATGCAAAAAGGAGCAAGTTTCTACTACCAGATTTGGACACACGAGGGCACTACAGAAACCAAAAGACTCTCAAAGTCTTACACTGGTTTATTAATTTGTGGATAATCCACACTGTTTTCTTTTTTGCTTGTTTTAATGACTTTGAAATAGTAACACTTTTGCTCAGCAAGTGAAACTCGCAGCACCTTCTGAACCAGTCACTGACAACCACTTTTATCTCCTTTATCCTATCAAACTGTAGTTGATTCAGGGGTTGGGGATTTTGCATGCGTGTTCCCACAGAACACCAGTTAGTTAAGTTCATAAAGCTGCACTCATTAAGCAGCACACATTCAGTTACCCCTCACACAGAACTAGCAACGAACATCAAGTTCTTGGGACACGTGTTAAAGGCTGGCACTAATTTTTGAGGCCCCTCCTCCTCAAGGCCTATCAGAGGTACTGAAGCAGCTGAGAAGAACATAAAAAGAATCCCCAGGATTCCAGAAAGTGCAGTCAAGCAAGAGGCACCTGCACCTTCATTCATCTAACTCATTCACTAACACAAAGACATTATTATTCTTCACCTTCCATGTGTTCAAAGTCAAGATTAGGTCAATAAAAGGCTTCTGCTAAGAAACTAAGATGAGCACTAGAAGTTTTATGAATAACTTGTTTCAAACTAAGTCTTGACTATCATTTTATGATGCTTTAATACTACATTTTTCATATATATATATTCACTACTCACCAGCAGGTGATACATGAGGGCAGCTGCTCATTTTGAGCAGTTTTAGAGTATCACTATTGTTAGCAACAAGAACCTTCAAGGAAGGATCATCCAGTGGTGTGTCATCGATCTTGATTGATGATAACGACTTGGAGTTCACAAAAACTACTGTCAGTGCCGAAGCAAAATGAGCCTGGTTGGAGAAAGTGAAGGAAAGAAAAAAACCAAATCTATTAAAAGATAGGTAGAACCTCAGGCTTTGCATGCACAATACAAAACTAATCACTTCTTTCTTGTGTAACAAAGGAAGTTTTATTTGAACATTGGAAATCTGATGAAAAATATGCTGCTGCACATAAAAAAAAAATCAACTTTACCATTAGTGGTTAACACATCTACTCTGATTTATCTTTTCACTGTAATAAAACAGAGAAAAGTGGACACAGTGGTGAGCCTGAAGTATCTAAAATGTTATCTGCAGAAAGAGAAATGGTATTTATTTTATTTTCTAGAAAGTAACTCTGCTGTGACCAACAGTCAAAGAAACAAAATCTCCTTAATATTTTAACAATACATTAGAGCACGTGACCACTGTATCCTTTAATCTAGAAATGAGGAAACCCAAGACTTCAATCACTCCCCATCTCTATGACACAAAGTATCAACACTACTAAATTTAATTAGTTGAAATAATGTTAATTATTTTCCTAATACAAACGGATGTCACAAATTAAAGAATATATGACAATAAATAGGCCATTCCATAAAAATTATCATCAGCTGAATAACAAAATAAGAAAGCTAAAGGGGTTTAAGAGTGAGTTAAGTCTAGTTACAGCCTGTAGGACATTACCTTGGAGACATTCATGAAGCTTGGTTTTGCTGTAGAAATCAAACCCAGGGTCTTGATAGAACAGTTCACCAACTGAGAAAGGATGTCACAGGCTGCTTCTGCTGACTCAGTGCTGCTATCAACCTATAAAACCAATTTCAAAGTCATGAAGTCATTTTTTTTTCTACTGTTATTTAGAAAAAAGCTTCCTGCATACCCACGACTGCAAAGTCCACAGCCACTCAGCTGTACTGCACCAGCCTGAACTCATCACAGGGACAAAGCACAGTATTAATTAGAAATTTCAAGACAAAAAAGAGTTCAGGAAAGTCAGTATTATTTTCTTGAGTATGACTCTTGGGTGTTTCTAGTAGAGAGATTAAACCTAGGCCTTCTCTTCAAACAACCTCATGCCTTCCTAAACAACTCTAATTAGTACCTGGGTTATGATAGATGGTGGTATGAATGCACCTTTTTAAAAAGGTCAATTCTAGACTTCTAGAGGTGAAAAAAGACTTGATAAAGCCTAGATATATAGCAAACTAATCCAATTTACCTGCAGCGACCACACCTTTTCATCTTAAATAATCAAGTGATTCTCAACTCATCTCTAAGCTCGATGACTAACTTTAGACAAATTACTATTTCATCTCACCTTCCTTCTCTCTAGTAGCTCAGATCATGTAAGAGTAGCTTGAAAAAGCATAAAATTCCACTAAGACCTTATAATGCAAAATTGTTATAATATGAAGTGCAGCAGTTACAGTATTTAATAACTGATTATCCATGAACTGCTGCGCAGCCAAATCACCACATCTCCAACTGTAAAACTGCTACCAGTGCTGATAAAGAAGTTTCTAATTTTCATCCTAGTTTTGGTATCAATCCTTCCTTCTGCTTTTCCTTCACAGTTTAGAACCATGATCTCCTCCAAGGAGGAGTGACAGCAAAAAATGAACAAAGCACCTGTAACACGAACTGTGATCTTCTGATAAAGAGTGAACAGCATCAAGTATTCAAATGAGGGCAGTCTGCATTCTCCTGAGGCTACAAACACAGCCTTCATTTAAATCCAGTTTACTGTTCCTTCATTCTGTCCTTATCTGTCAATCACCTGAATATATGGGCACAGCACCTTTCTCCCTTACTCAAGACTTTTGTGAAGCAGGGTTCTAAAATTTCAAGACATTCTTCACTGTATGGCCTCATTTCACAAATAAATTACACACGAGATAAATTTACACGTGGAAGAATTTGAGGAAGTAAGAAATATTTGCCTGCACAATAATCTGCTGAGTACTCAAGATTGCCACTGAGTCAGAAAAACATATGCTGTATATACAGAAAATTCTGTATATTCTGAAACTGTATTGCATGACATTAGTTCTCTCTACTTTGTAGAGATCAGAGTGTAGAAAACTGAAGAAAGCCCCGTGCACACATGGAAATAAATTGTCACAGCAGTTACATTTTTAAACTTAAGACTTCCCAGGTACTACACTTGAGCCAAGTGACACAAGAGAAGCTGCAGACATTACGCAGAGTTAACGTCACAGAAGAAGCCTCCATTCATCCCCAGACTTACTTTGAAGCTGACGTACTGCAGATGATCTGCATGCCTCTTGATAATCTGCTGAATGAGATCAGGATGTGTAGACTTTAAGTAAGATGTAGCTGGCTGGTTAAGTTCAAATTCAAATCTCCTCCAGAGATCCGGGATGTGAAAAATTTCATTCCACCTTCGACAAACAGAAGATGCCCTGGCTCGATCTATTAAAGGCAGAAACTGAAAGATACGCAGAATAACGTGGTGCGGAAGGTTTCCCCAGTCCACTGAGGTGTGCAACTCAGATTCACCAAACACGGAGCCGTACGAGTAAGTTTTCTGTTTTTTGCTTCTCTGTGATGTTTGAGGAGCTTCATTTTCCACCCCAACTTTCTGCCTAGCTCTCTTCATCACGAAAGCTTCGGGTACCGGAACGATCCGACGTATTCAAAGCACGCAGTTTCCTGAAAGGTCTCACGTACAGTAGGTCTCTAGAAAAATACAGAGGATTAGGGAAGGAAGGGAGAGAAGGCAGGGGAAGCACTGCAAGAGATAGCAAGTGAGTAAAATTTAAATAAAGCACTTTACTATGAAAGAAAAGGTATGTCCATATCCAGTGCACAGACCTTAGCAAGGACCTTCTTTTTTGGTACCGTTCGTTTTGTACAATTGGATTTGAATCCAGAGAACCTGGGTTTGTTAATCTACCAAATGTGGTTTCATATCATAGTACTTTGTAGTATGGAAAGCATTTTGTAGGATGAAAAAGTATTTAACAGTCATTAACAGTTCAGCAGTAGCAAATTGTGTATGTTTAAGCTTAAATTCAGCAGATAAACTTTGTGATTTCTACATAATTTTTTAATCAACTACAGAACCCAACTCCCTTTTTAAACACTGATGAACTTGCAAGACTTGTTCAGAACAGTCAGATTCAAAAGCTTTGCCCACCTTCCCCACCACTTTGCTTTTTCTTTGTTTGGGTTTTTTGTTTCCTTTTTAAAGTCAGGCCAGGCAGGGGAAGAATGTTTGTACGACTAACAACATAAAGCTTCAGAGGCCGCTTATCAAAACAGGGCAAAGTTAGTTAACGTTCACATGCTGGTTTTCAGCAGGAGAAAAGGACAGCGACCCTGGAACACAGCACACTGCATCAATCCACTTCACGGAGGAACGTCTGCCACGTGAGCGAGAGCTCAGAGAAGAGCAGCGTAAGGAAGAGCTCTGCTTTCCCCTGCCAAAGCAGCACAACCTATTCAAGCCCCTTCCAGGTTCAATTCTGTTATTCAGTCAGCTCTCAACAACTGTCATAACTGTTTCAAATGCCACTTCCTTTTGTAGTGAGATGAGGTCCCTTCTCAACTATCCTGCTGGTTAGATGTTCAGCCAGACCTTCTGTCTTCCCAGTCGGTTTGAAGCTAAAATTTCTTTAAGCAACCCTGAATTCTTCAAGAATGAACAGAACATGTTCTCTATCTTTACTGAATCATCTTCCAGGGCAAAACTCTTTTTTTATGGACCAAAAATTGTCCATAGTATCCCCATTATGGCAAAGGGGAAATCCCAAAGTCATGAAACAGCTGCCAAAATACAGACTATCAAAAACTTCTCTGGCATTTTCCTCAACTTCTAAAACGTGTTCTGTATGGTTGATGAGGTGTCTGACACACAAGCAGAACTCCATTTTTACATGAAAAGAAAGCATGTGCATTCTTTAAGAAGTGGGGAAGGACAACCTAGACAATTAATCAACAGCTGCTCATAGGACCAGCCTCCTGATGGTCTCAACCACCAACGAATTATTCTAGGAGTCACTAGAAATCGTCAGTCTCTTTAAAGTTCCATTTCTGGCAGCAATGGGTGGTATGTGCAGAAATAAAGCTAGCAACACTCCTTAAATTATATTTAATAACAGAAGTTTTTCCTTCCCTGAATAGCCACACGTGCCTTGCAATAATAAAGGCAGCAGTTCAAAAAGAACCGAGACCAACACACTCCAAAACAAAGCAGTATTTCTAAACAAGACATCAGTGTTGCTACTGCAGTGAAGACATGAGCACAGCAGGAATAAACGTTTGCTACTAGACCATTTTATCAGATTATCATCCACACGACCACGTTATGACTTCTGAGTGCTTTAAGTCACACAAGGAACAGCCACTCCAAACCATTCTATGTGGATGTAGTAATTAAACATTACATAACTCTCTCCCTTGCTCATAGCCTTGCTAAATTTAGCAAAGGCCATGAATCAAATACCTGTCTTTTTTTTTTTCCTTCCCTCCTTGTGAGGATTACAAAGTTTCCTAAAACTAAAGTCCAGAGCAAAAAATACTGTCATCTTAAGAAGCTTCTCTATGCTCTTGGTATTCTCATGCAAACCTGCAACACATCCATAAAATAGAAGTGTCTGCTAAAAAATGGAAATATTCACTTTATTTCAAACTTACTGAGCTTTACAAGTGCTGTTTTGGCTGCCACAAAGAAGTTCTGGCATCTGAGAACTACCAGAAAGGGCATTCCCCTAAATCACAGGCCAGACTCTAAACCATATCCAGCCCAGACAGATGAAGAGATGTGACAAGGTATGTATGGCATACACAGGATCCACGCTGTCACTGATGGAACGTGGCCATAACTTGTTCTTCTTGCCACATCCCTTTAAAACTCCTACCTCTACAATTTCTATTTTTAGTATTCTATACTGCAGTACCTTAAACCTGGCAACGTGACGTTACGTTACTTACTGTGGGGTGCAAAGCCAGAAAAAGGTTCCACTGGTTATAGATCATAAAGTTTTACCCAACATGAAGCCTGGATAGTTACTGGGAAAATATGAATATTTAAACTAAGAAGAGTATGTATTTTAAAACACAACTGAAGTTAACCATAGTTCCATGTGATATAATCCAGGTAGTATTCAATGAGAGGTTTACATGCACACATACCTCCAAAGAATGTGGAAGTTCCTGTCAAGTTACCAGCACCTTTTTGGTATCTGAACATCCATCCCACTGTTGAGTCATCCTGTATGTGTGCATGGATTCCTTAACCAGAAGGCAGGGATGGGTCCCAGAAGATGAACTGACCTGCGAAGCCACCGACCAAATTAAAACTGTTCTGCAATGTCTGGGAGACCCACAGGAGAGACTAAAATCAGCTTGGGAACCAAGACTGGGATGAATAGCACACACTGCACAGCAGGGCAGGCTTGGAAATAGAACACTGGAATGTGACAAGCAAATTGGTTTTACCAAACGTTATCCAAAAATTATTGGTTAACTACTGGCAAGTTATGTTTGCACAAAGGTAGCTTTTTTGCATTACCTACAATTTTAGGCACATCAGTACTCATGCAACACAGATACACCTCTGAATTCTTGAATACTACCTAAAGAAATTACCAACCTGGAAAAGAAATATTTGGGGGTTTTTTCAGCTTACTGTATACCAAAAACACGTGGATCCAAGTAGTTAAAGATATGACTTTTAAGATTTTAAAATGTAAGGACTCTTGCATTTAAACGTTTCTCACTTTTACTCCAAAAGTATGCTTACTGCATCATGATAATCTTGATAGTAAACAAACTACAGAGCAGGGTTATTGGTTGGACTCGATGATCCTGAAGGTCTTTTCCAACCTAGATGATTCTATGATTCTACTCTGGCTAATTAAACTCTATTTGGAGAAAAAAAATAAAATACACTGATGATGTACAAATAAGTTTCCATGTAGTAATATGAAAAAAACTACTCTATATCTTAGTAAAAAAAAAAAGAGTATCTTGGTCAGCTCTAAGACAGTGTACCCAAAACCCTTCAAATTCCATTACCCATTTTACATTATTTGAAGATAGTTTAAAGGAAAGCTGTAAGAACAGCAAGACATCTTACTAAACAGTGACAGATTTGAAATGAAAAAGCAGATTTAGAAACAAGATGCTTACAAAGTATTGTCCTCAACCAGTAACAGCATCTGTAGAAACCTTGTAATGCTGAACTTTTTTAGTTCTTACTGAAAAGATGGAGAAACAGGAGGCTTTAGATTCTCCAAGGTCATATCAACACGTTTTCATAAACCACCCAGTTAATATCAGCCTCCTAGTTATAAAGCTGAAGAGAGGTGCAGTGCATGTGTTTGTTATGAACACAAAGAGAAGCAACTCCCCCCTCTCCTAAACAAAATGAAGCTCAGCTCCCAAAACTCTGTGCAAGAAATAATGTTGCTCAGCTCACACATCAGAAAGTTTAAGAACTGCACAGGTCACGCTCGCCTATAATTAGAAAGCTGATATCCTTTATAACTACGTTCATAGATGGCATCTGAAGAAGTTTGTAATTTATGGTGGCCTTTCACTGCACAGACGGTCTCCGAGGAGCAGACTGCCCCTTGGCTAACTCTGCATGGCACAAAGTCATTTGCTGAAGTGCTGTCACTTTCTAACACACAAAAGGCAGGTTTATAATGACACCTGTAAACAAAATACATAAATATTAGTATCATCCCGAGAGCAAAACACCGAGATGCAACTTAAAGACCCAACACAGGAGTGCATGAAGTGTAAGCTTATAAACTGCATGAGGTATTTTGAAGCAGCTTTCTTACCTAAAGAATGCTTCCAAGTTACAATAGGCAATAAATGAATGAATTGAGGCAGCTGCAGCCATGGGGCACTCACAAGCATCTGTCTGCTTTCCCCTCCTGTCCAGATAAAACGTCACAAAAACCTTTATTAGTTTGGAAAAAATAAAATAAATAATAACCCTTGTATTATATCCCATGCAAAAAGAATAGGAAAATACGTTGACATTGATTTGTCCGTTTTCTTGCTTTAGTGAAGGAGCTGGAAGGCATCATCTTAACCCAAGGTGGCTTATCCCACATTGCAAATCCTGTGTTATCAACAGAAACTCGAGGTCAGATGAAGTATAAAACCAACAGGAAACAAGTGTTGCAACCTCATTTACGTTGCACTGGCCAACAGTACAATGTACACAGCGAGTTATTCAATATTTGCATTACCATTAGGAGTGAAGTTTGATAAACAACACTGGCTGGAACTACTTAATCTAATCTAAGAGGCATGGCAAGCGTAGGAAAAAACAAACCCGAAGTGGTTTTTCCTGCCTTTTTCCCTTTACTGGCAAGGCTGTCTCTTGGCCAAGGGAAGCTGATCAAAACACAGGCCACATGGCCCAGTTTCCTACCATCCAACGTGCAGCTGCCTTGAGTCCCCACCCGGCACAGCCCTGGCTCTCCCAGCACATGGCAAGGAACAAGGCAGGACCTGTGGGCCATCAACAACCACCACCCAGCCTGTGGCCTCCTCCCTTTTTATGAGCTCCCAGAAAGCAGGTGACAGGCTGTGCCGCGTGGATCACAAACTGCCACATCAAGAGGGCTTGGATCTTCAGTCCCCTACTTGCCTCCATGTTATTTTCTTTTAATATTACATCACAGGCAAGATTGTGTTTCACTATCTTCCATTGTAAGCAATCACTCAAAGCTTTAGCCCAAGAATATCACTAAGTTTGCTTTTATAGAAACACAGCAAATAACTGAAATCTTCCCTCATGATCAGCTTTAAATGCCATAAACTTTAAATATCACGGGGAGGGAAGCCCCAGTATACCCTTCCATCTGTTCTAAACTCAGGATTTCAGTATTCTTCCCAATGTGGCTGTAAGCAAAATAATTGTTAAGAATAAAATAAAATCTGAAAATTAAGAAGAGGACAGTAAGATCCTTTTGTAGTACAGAATGTATCAGTTATAGTCCAATTAATGGAGTTAATAAAGAGTAGCTACAATATTCAGCAGGCTTCTGAATTTCACAATGGTTTGAGCTGGTCACCTACTGAATGGTTCGCAGCTGAATGCTCCCTCCTACCCAGCTACCTCTTGATGAAGTGAGCTTCTCTTTCACAGATTTATCCTGGAACCCCACAGTGCAGAAGGAAGTTTATACTTCTCCACTGCAGATATAAGTTACTGAAAGTTCTTGTTAACAAAAAAAAAATAAAAGAAATTATCAGGTGTGCAGTCTAATGATGCTTCCTTTAAGTGTCCAAGGCCACAAGAACCAGACAAAGCAGCTTAAAGCACAGGAGCTCATGCAAGCAGAAATGTTGATAATAACGAGTAACTAATTATCAAAGATGCAATCAAATACAAGCTTGTTATGTAAATAGAAGTGAATTGCTCGTCTCAGGTAGTCATCCAAATTATTATCGAAGATAAACAGCAGCGATACAGCTGCTGAAATGAAACTCTTTGCTAACCAAAGGGGTTTATCAAATCTATTAGCAGCCTCAGTTGGGTAAAGTATCAAATACTGGAGCCCTACTCTAATACAGCTGCTTTCTTCTCAAAGTCCTGTGATCAAGTATTTTGCACAGCTGCACATTCTCCTACCTAAACAAACCGAAATCCACAAAACCCTACAGAGATCCAGAAAGAAACCAAGCTAAAAAAACCATCTCTGCAGCTTATCCTGGTAACAGAACCATAAAGTTCTGCTCAAATCAAGGTGTTAAAATCTCTCCTGCGAGACGGGGGGCTTGGCAGGGGATTCTGAGAAGTGGTCAGCACCAGCTCAGTTAAACCAGCAGCTGTTCTCCACCTCCCATGCTAGCATGGCAGCTGCAAAAAAAAAAAAAAAAGCTTTTATTACCATAACCCAACCTATAGCAGACTCAAGCCACAAAGCAATAACTGCTTCCTCCAATTTGTAGATTTCCCTTTTCAGTTCTCAACATCAGGACTCGGAAGGAATTATTAAAATAACTCACTGTGAAATCAGGTTTGTAATAAAGTAAAATAAAATAAACAAACAAAAAAACCCCCACCGACCAACCAAAGAAAACCCACCAAAACAAACAAACAGTAACAAACCAAAACAACACAAATCAAGCAGAAAGGAAACTCCTGAGAAATAAACTACAAGAAAACAAACCCAAACACAACTTTCAAATAACTAAGCCTGGAAATCCCCAGGGGATAAAGCAGACAGCATGATAATTACGCTTTAACTTTCTAACACTTGGAAAATAATGTTTACGGCTCGGCCTTTAACAGCTGAAATACTTGTCACATTAATCATAGTGTCTTTAAGGAATCACAGCTCAGTGGCAGTGAAGCTGCTGCAACCCCAGATTCGATTGCCGAGCACACAGACCGAAAACAAACCCATTTTAAGCTTAATTCTCAGAAGATCTAGTCCTTCAGCGTGATGAGCTCCCAGATTAAACTTTTTCTTCATTTAGGACCCAGTGGATCTTTTAACGGGTGGCATTTTAGCTTCTAAGCAGGATTATTTTCTGTTCTTAAAATCGATTCTCATTTTTTTTCCTCTCAAAACGGAGCCTCTCTCTCCAGGGCTTTCTCACGTTTTTAGTATGTGTATGACAAAACCCAAAAATAACATTCATTGTTACTAAATTGCACTCATTCTAACAGAAGACACAGAAACGCTCTGCCGCTTTTAGTGTTGTTCAGCTGACAAAATTTCGCTCTTCGTGTTCCACCGATGCCCTACTTTCGGAAGAAAGCCACCCCCAACTTGAGTAGCTTCTGGACCACGAGCAACAGCCCAGAATTGCCTTCTTTGACTTAAACGACACCAGCTGAAGGTCCACAGCTCTTCCCCTGGGGGCTCACCCAAACATTACGCGGCAGAAAACCAAACCAAAAACAACGCAAAACACTCCTTCTACACGGTTTTTAGAAGCGTTTCGAAAATTAAGTATTTTTTTTTTCTTTCCCAACCGACGGCCCCGAGCATCCCCAGCACCCGGCTCGGTCCCACGCCCACCCCGCCTGGTGCCGGTCCCTCTCCAGCCATTTCACCCCTCCAGAGAGGGCACAAACCGACCACAAACCACCTCAGACCCTTTCTACACAGAAAGGCTGGGAATGTCTGCTCCCCCCGACCCCCTCAACGCAGGCGGGCTGACGGCGAACGCAGCCCGGGGCGGGGCGTTACCTCTCCCGCAGGTCTCCTCCGCAGCTCTCCTGGAAGGGAGGGAGCGCGGCCGGGTCTCTGAGGGCGGCCCAGGGCAGTGACCTCCCCTCAGGCCGAGGGCGGGGGTTTACGAACGCCATACGTACGCGGGAGCGCTGCTTGAGATCAGGCTCAGGGAGAATTAAGGTCTCCAGGCGCGGCCGCCCCACCCGGCCCGGCCCCTTCCAGCCCCGCGGACTCCGAGGCCTCTCCCCGGCCCGGCCGCCGCGCAAGGCTGGCTCGGTCGGTTCCGCGGGTGCTTGCGTCCCCCGCCCTCCGCCACCCCGCCGCTCACCGCCGCTTCCCTCGCAGTGGCAGGGCCGAGGCCAGCCGCAGAGCAAGGGGCAGCCGCCGCGATGAGCCCCGAAAGCCTCCCGGCTCGCCGAGCTCCCTGACCGCCGCCGAGGGGAGGAGCCGGCGGCGCCCGGCCACGGCCCCACCGGCCCAACGCGCAGGCGCCGTGCGAGGCCCCGCAGAGGAGGCGGCAGCGGCATGTGACAGCCAGCGCCATTTCGCGCCCGGCCGAGCCTCGCCCTGCGGCTAAAATGGGGAGGGCGGGCGGTGGAGGGGCCGTACCTCCCTGCCAGGCAGGGCGGGATCCTGTCCCTTCCCACCCGCCCTCTCCCTCCCCAGAGCTGCAAGGGCAGTTGCTCCTCCGGACCAGGCCTCCCAGGGCCGTGGCTGCAGGTTTTACCCCCCCACTCGTTTCCTACCCCAAGAATAATGAGTGGATTGCCGTGAAGTACTTGTAACCCAGGATCTCCTTGGAGCTGCTCCCTGAACCTCTTCCAGGCAGGGCCCTCTCCCATCCCTGCTGTTCAAGCCAGGCCTCTGGGAAGCACCTTTGTGGCACTGCAGGGGAGAAGCTCCATCCCTTCAGCCTGGAGGCCCCAAGTCGATGCTGGACTCATAGAAACATATGAGAGATACAATTAGAAGGGACTTTCAAGATCATCCAGTCCAACCCTTAAACCATCACTGCCAGGGCACCACTCACCCATGTCCCTCAGCACCACAGCTCCAAGGCTTTGAAACCCTTCCAGGGATGGGGACTCCACCAGTTCTCTGGGCAGCCTGGGCCAAGCTTTTTGGGAAGAAATCTTTCCTAGTAACCGACCTAAACCTCCCCTGGTGCAACTGGAGGCCATTCCCTTTTGTTCTGTCACTTGTTCCTTAGGAAAACAGACTGACCCCACCACACTACAACCTCCTTTTAGGGAGTTGTAGAGAGCAAGACCCCCCCTCTCTGCGGCCTTCCATTTCTGCCCCCCTGAAGGGAAGCCTTGGCCAGCCTGGGCTGGTCAGTCCCCAGCTGAACATTTACACTTCAAAAGGAGATGGAGTAGAAGCAGCTTTTACTGATTTTTAGCCATCTGTTGGACAAAAAAGGCCATTTTCTGAGCAGCAAGGCTTCCCCTCTTACTGGGCATATCCTCACTGCCTGCCTCTTCAAAACACCCTGGCAAGGACAGAGGGGTGAGGGCTGCATTGTAGGTCCAAACTGTCCAAAAAATACACCTCTAATTTACTACTCAATAAAAAATTTGCAGATTTTGTGTATGCAGACATACTGCAGGACAGCTCGTCAGTAGTCAGCATTTCTTTATGATTGTAATTCTATCTGAACAATCAATTTATTTTTTTTTTTACTCCTGATTCAAAACACAACCACACATTTCCTGGCTCTTGCATATAGCAACACTCTGCCAATAACGAGCCTTTATAGCATCTTTTTATGAAGATATGATGCTAACCATGTGAAATATTTTGGTGGTAGGTTAAGTCTGCCCTATATAACAGCAAAGCTGGCAAAATGCAACTCTGTGTGACATCAAAATACGGTTTCTTCACGCAGATCTGAAAAACCAGAAGATGAGCATTTTGAAGGGCTAACAAAACAAACTGAAAGGAATATTCATCACACTGTGACATCTCCACAGTGCAGTTTTCTCAAGCAGAATGACTAAACACTGCGCACAAATTTAGTTTAGATAAGCTACCAAAACCACTCTTCCCTATGTGGTTCTCAACTGGTTTATTCAGAAGTTAGAGGAAGTAGGAGATTAAATTCCAGGTAAATTGTTTTTTCCCCCCAAGTCTTTTGTTCCTAGTATACATTTTTTAAACTGATTTTTTCAGTAAACACCGCTACAAAAAGCACCTTTAACTGAGGAGTTACCATCTGTAGGCAGTAATGGAGGAGAGATTGTAAACAGAGATTAATACAGATTTGCAGCTAGTAGCTAAATCCACCCGTCATGGGTTTCTTTGGTGTGTTGCCAATAACCTTTGGGCTGCTGTACAGGAATAGGTTCAAATGTGCTTTAGAAAGATTCATATTGACTTATCTCTGAGGGTTTTGGTGTAGAAGAGCTTCCTCTCTTTGGCTAATCTAGCAGAGGCCTATTGTGTATGTAACTTAGAGTAGAAGAGTATAGAAGAATTCTGTGCACTTTATACTCATTATTGTTCTAAAATGCTTACAGCTATATATGAACAACAAAAATCAGCTACAGATCTGTCAGTATTGGAGGGAAATAAGCACAACCGTGGTCATGCACCAGGAGCTTCTATTCATCTTCCAGGTATCAAACAGGAGCTGCTGCTTGTGTCTCCAGAGCCTTCATCTCATAGACAAGCTGCAAAGAGCCAAAGGGAAACTGCAACACTGGCCCTCCTTATCTAACCCATTTCTGTGGGCTGCCCATATCACTCAGCTGCTCAAGGTCAAGCTAAACCTTCCTCCTGTCCCTGTCTTTCCTGGGGTCAGATTTACAGAAAGAGATATTCTGCTCACATCTCATGTTTGTGGTGGTTACAGGAATATGTTGCAGGTGATTTCATACAGGTTTCAAAATGTACTCTTGCTGTACTTTGGTCTGCAGTGATAATCACACTTTTTTTATCATTGGGCTTTGAAACAGTACTGAAGAAAGCCAATTTGAGTAAACCCACAAGTTAATTGGTATAAGAAACTCAAAACAATGAACGTGTTGCAATCTGGAATCAGTATGTCACACACTTGCAAGATTTACAAGAATGGTGTGAGAAGTTAAGTACAAGTCACTTGAGTTGGCCATTTCTTAACTGGTTTTTAACAGAAGGACTCAAGGAAAGGGGAGAGTTGGGGAAAAAAAAAAGTAAATGAAGGAAATAAAACCAGAGATGTTTATCATCAGATCAAGTAGGGAACCATGCAGTAGATTGTGCTGTGCAGCAATAATTCATACAGGTAGTTATCACAAAAATAAACTAC
Source organism: Actenoides lindsayi (assembly GCA_025331215.1). Lineage (NCBI taxonomy): Eukaryota > Metazoa > Chordata > Aves > Coraciiformes > Alcedinidae > Actenoides > Actenoides lindsayi. The sequence goes on along the minus strand of WTSP01005940.1, from coordinate 42,646 downwards.
TGCCGATTTTTTTTGATATGCTGACTTCTGCAAAACTGAATTTCATAGCATGACTTCCACATTTTAATGCAAACTCTGCTTCTTTTTCATCATGATGAGGATTCTGCCAAAGCTACATAACCAAAGGATGCTCACGATTCTACACTTGCTGTCTTGAACTCTTGGAAGATAACAACGGAGGCCAGTGGTGCTGGACTTTGGCCAAAATTTCACACTAGTGTCATCACTGGAATCTTATCAATGTTTATCAGTATCTAAGGGGCAGTAGTCAAGAGGATGGGGCCAGATTCTTGTCAGTGGTGCTCGGTGACAGGACAAGCGGCAACAGGTACAAACTGGAACCCAGGAGGTTCATTCTGAAGAGGAGGAGAAAATTCTTTGCTGTGAGGGTTTTGGAGCATGTCCCAGGCTGCCCAGAGAGGTTGTGGAGTTTCCTTCTCTGGAGAGATTCTAAACCCTCCTGGACAATACCATCCTGGGCCCCCTGCTCTGGGTGACCCTGCTGGATGGAGCAGGGGGGTGGCACCAGATCATCTCCAGAGGGCCCTGCCAACCCCTATCATTCTGTGACTCCCAGATCATTTCTATACTAAACAACACTCAGAGTTTAGCTGCTGTCTGAAAGCAGTTGCATTTGTCTCCATGTGCTAAGTTGTAGCTTGTTTTAAAAGCTTAATTTTAGAAAGAACCACATATTTCAGAAACGCTACTGAAAACACGGTGACATGCTATCATTCTTAAAGTCCAAATACTCACCCGTTGTGATCAAACACTGCAGCTCCAACAATTTAAAACTTAGCTGAGCAGACTGGAACAGCAAATGACGGTCATGTCCAGAAAGTAGGTTAGTGTGTTACGGTTGCTGGAGGCTTGTGAGCTGCTCTGCTAGACACCAGCTGCTGCTCAGGCAGGGAACAAGAAGCAACCTGTTTTAGGAATAGAAATCACTCAAAATCCTCTGTAAAAGTTTCTATAATCCACACTGAATCTGAAATAAAAAGGAGTCTTATTTACAGGCCTGTTTGCAAATGGCTTCCTTTGGAAGAAAGGGTTAAAATGTGGGTTTATATGGACAAATCCTACTTAAGCTTTTAGATACACAGTAACAATCTGATATTATCACTACAGAAAAAAAAAAGTATGAATCACTAAAGGGAGTAACTCCAAGTATGTCAAAATCTTCCCCTTTTGTTCGATGGTGTGAGTTAAGGTGGTCTACACAGTTGGGACATATATATGCTAGACATGCCTTTCAGGCAGCATCGATAACAGGTACTGTTAACAGGGCCCATTAAACTGCAAAACAAGTATAAGAAAATGATTGATACAGATGCCATTTGTACTTTCTGTGGAAGGAGCCACCACAGAGGCATATTAGTATCTTTTAACTTGTCTGAAAATAACTTAGGTAGAGCAGAAATGCTGTATTCCTGTGACATGTTATTAAAATCCCATTAAACCAATGTGTTCTAACCTCTAAATTTAAAAAAAAAAATAATCTCTATCAGAGACAATTTTTTTTTTCAATCATTAACATTTGAATAAGCTTTTGGTCAGGGCTGGGAGCCAGGGAGGTACCACAGCAGCCAGGCAGGGGCTCCAGCCACCAGTTCAGCAAGGCTGGTCTGGAGATGGCAGCCAGGTTCAATCACGAGTCCACGTCACTGGGCAAGTCCTTGCGTGATGAAGCAGCTCCGAGGTCAAGGTCCCTGGCCAGACACACAGGTAGCAGTGACTGCAGATCAGCACCTCTCCAACGTTGCCCAAAGAGGGATTGAGGGACCAGAGCTGAGCTTAAATGGGCACCCAAGGCCCTGGGACAAGGGTGTGGGTGAGGCCCCAGGTGAGGCTGCTCAGAGCCATTAATACTGATTAAGGTATTAATGTATTAGTGCCCTGACACTTTCGATGGGTTACTTTGCTCACTAATCCATAAAACACAAGTTATCTGATCCTCTGCCTGAGTATCATCTGAGTAGCCTTCCAAACAATGTGCCAGCTCATTCAGCTTCTGTTTTCTGGTGTTGATTTATAGATTGTCATTTCTGGGGAAATAAATAAATAAATAAATAAATAAAGCACAATTCTCTGATTCAGCTTTTTGATGTCATTAGCTGGTTGGTAAATGCCACAGCGTGGCTGACTTGGGTAATGTAATCTTTGGAAATGGCTGTATCCACTTAGGGGCTGAGTAATGTCTTTTGAGTTGAGCACGCAATAAAGCGTTGTTTTCAGATGCTGTCTGTAGTAAGTGGGGTCCTGCTTTAACAAAGAGATACTCACCGTGCTGCAGAAAACACCAGCCTTGGAGGACTAAAGTTGTCCAAAAGTAGGCAGCTGAAGATTTGATTTGGTCAGAAAAATAGCTGATAATTGAAGTAACTGAGAATAAGTTAGCAGCTGAAGCAGCAGCAAACATTTTGAGTTTTAATATTAGCAAAAAGCTTCGTAGTTTTATAACTGAGTTATAGCTCAGACAGGCTACCTTGGAAGATTTCCGAGCAGGCAAGCAAAATTCTGGTCGAGGATGGTCTAGACACACAAAACTGTGCCTCGGAGCAGTGGAAGGGGGTCAATGACCATTTCAGTTCCCCTTCACTCCTGTGTTTCAATCACTCGTGCTCTCTTTATGTCCCTCTCTCTTTGTCTCCTAGGGATAAGTGCCCATTTTTGTCCGAGATTTGAGAAAATCTGTTCACCCAGTTGGCAGGAGGAGGAGGTGGGTTTGGTGCAGTTCCTCTGCCAGGAAGGAAATCTGTAACAATGATAAAACTTAAAAAAGGGGGTTTGACCAGTTCCCTTCACCCTCTTTGGATTTCGTCCGTCATCCCCAGGAGCCATGCACAGACTAAATACTATTTTAGCTTTAGCATCCTTTTTGATTCATATTTGTGATCACATCTTCCAGAGACACGTTTCTGTTAATTCTTTTCTGTCCTATGTACAGATGGTGTAAATGACTTTTTTGTTGTTGTTGTTCCATACGTTAAACCAATGGTCGGTGAACAAAAACCCAAACCGCAGCACGGACATGTTCTTTGTAATCCGAATTGCTCCTTTGCTTTCTAAAAGGTCTGGGTATTTCGCGTTTCGGGTGCTGCTATAGCATCGCTTGGTCACAAGAGGGAACTGGCGTATCAGTGTTTGCGATTCATTTATTTATATTAAAACTGAGGACTCCGCAGATTAATGAAGAGAATACGTTAGGAGATGTATGTGTGACATGTAGAAATCTGTATCTATTTATACACCCGTGCCTTTTAGTTACCGAAGAAGGAAAACCATTGACAGAAATAAGGAACAATAACCCCAGTGGACGTGACAGCAGAAAAGAGCCTTAGAATGGGCCTGAAATAACTTTCTTGTACTCATGGGTATATATCTTACCTTCACAGGTGTGTATATATATATACACACATATATATATATGCCCATGGCTTGTGCCTTAGCTCTGTTCTCACACTGCAGGTCTGTAAATCTCAAAACCAACACTAACTGGTGGTATCAGGACACGGATGGTGCAGAACATGTTCCCTCCCAGCAGAGCCTGGCCAGCAGGGATTACTCTGCTAGTCATCAATCAAAACCAGTATTTTTAAGCAGCCTTTGATTTTAATTTGAGCCTGGGGTCACCTTTCATCTTTGCAGTTCATCCTTTGCCAGCCAAAACTTGACCATACTTGGGATCTGTCCCAGAATTCATACTATTGAATATAGATGTGTATTGGGTTCATTAAGGGAGAAGACTCAAATACTGATTATTTTTCAGTTTCTGCCAGATGCCAGTGACAGCAGCATGAATTGTATCCAAACTGCTCAAGGCTCATTTTTCTAAAACAAACCAACCTATAAATCCAGAGCTTTCTAACACTGTCCTCAGAACTTCCTACGCTGACGTTCCCACTGGTCAAGCAATTGGCCAGCAGTCCTGATAAGGGATTTGCAAGTTCCTTCAAGAAAACACCTATTAAATGCCCCTAATAAACTGAGAACCATTTGGGAACTTCTCTTGGAAGCCTTGCTTCTCTTCCTGTCCAGCTGTTAGAGCCTGTGCACGGTTTACAAGATAACCCCTGGCTGATTTGGATCTGGATTTGTTGATATTTGGGCTGTAGATACTCAGGGTGGTTGGTTTCTTAGGAATCGGTAGCAACCTTCCTGTGTGAAAGTGAACTACCTTAGCTCACCCCTGGGCTGTGTCTGATCCCTCACAAAGATTCATTAAGCAGTGGTGCCTGGAGCACAATTTGTAGTGAGCCTTTAGCTAATCCCATGGCTGTAAGCATTTCAAATCTGCTGCACTGTGCCAGCATGAGCTCCACCCTACGAGGATACAGCCTGCAGTCCTGCTTGGTTTGTCTTTCAGATGGAGCCCGTCTATTTTGCACATTTTCTGTTTTGTCCTCTGATCTGGTGAGTTCCTTTCTTCCCTTCAAGTGATCCTTCTGTACAACTGCTACCCTTCAAGTACAGCATCATGAAGAACATCCCCACTGTGGCTGGTGGGGATCTTGGGCAACACATCGGTGATCTGTTGCAATGACTTTGGGGCCCTTGAGAAAAGAGGAGGTGTCCTGTGCCATAGGGCTGATTCCTAGAAAAACCACGAGCTATTTTGTTTGGGATCTGGGAGTAGATATCTGGAGAGATGCACACGTTTCAAGAAGCACACAGTGGATTCCACTAAGCCGGTTCTTGTTTATGCAGTGAAAGATACTGTAGATAGGAGAAGGCAGCTTTCCTAACCAGAGCTTGCTGACTACTGTGTGGCTATGTCAGGTTTGATAGATGATAGACCTTCTGGTTTTGAAACTTCGAAGAGAAGGTTACACGCAACTAATAATTATCTACAATCTGCACATCTGATTCATTAAACAATCTAATTATTAATTTAATAGCACCGCACCTGCGTACCATTGTTTTGTTTGCTTAATTTGGTGGAATAAGAAAGTTTGCGCAATCTAATGTGGAAGATCTTAAAAGTCTGGTATTAGTCCAGGAAAATTACAAATGACAAGGCTAGACATCAAGCCAGGAGTACAGTCATAAACATGTCTCATGCTGTTAGGGCTTCTCACATGGTCCCACAACCTGGTTGTGTGCACAAACACACTGTCAGAAAGGTGAAGACCCTCTCAAGGCTGTATCTTTTAACTGCTATGTTTTCATGTGTTGTTACTGATTCTGGACTTGGCTTGTGGCTCAATGTACTTTTAGATACCCTTTACTAGTGTATCTATGTCTTTCTGTAATAAATATAGTCAAGTTACTGGACTGGATGGTCCTCTTTGGAAACGATTGTGTGATAGGATACTGTTGTTGGTCTGTCAGCCTGGGCTCTTGCCACTCTCATCCTCTGCAATAACTGGTCTTCCTGCTTGAGCAGGAATTTTGGTGGGAGTGACTGCAAATGTGCAGTTACCAAGGTGTGAGGTAAAACCAAAGCATGGAGAGAACTGAGTGTCATTTCCTAGTGGAACCAGAAGAGTGCCAACCGTAGAACCATGTGGCAGTGTTTAGCTGATTCCAAGAGACTTTGAGGAAAAACTGAATGGTAACCAAAAAAACCCATTTAGTCTTCATTACTAATTCTGCTAAGATTTCCTCAGAACACCTCATTCAAAAATAAGAGTTTTTCCTAAGTTTTCAGTTGTTGAAAATAAAAATAATAATAATAATAAATCCATTATGTTTTCCAGTGAGAATATGAATAGATCAATACTGCTTGAAGGTATTTCTGGTTTGATCATACATTTAGCGTGAAAACGATTGAGTTAGATCTTGTAAGAATTTATTGCAATCCACCCATTATGTTTTCCGTGTCAGACAAGACTTGTAAGGAGTGATAGTTATGCCAGGTTTCCTGTCATCATTGATAAATCTCAGAAGGATGAAGCGTGTTGCCACAAGCACTTAGCCGGGTGTTGATTAAAAAGGTACCTTTAGTGAATGCACTTAGAGTTGGCTTTTGTGAACAGCAAAACTGACAACTTGTCCAAGTACAATTTTATGATATGCCTAAACTTACTTCACTGGGGGCACCCAGTGCAGGTATGGTCCTGTTCTTTGCCCTCTCCCAGATGTATGATGAGTCAGATGGAAAATGAAGGATTATTTTTTGGATGGACAGTTTTCCATCCCCCAGAGCCCTGTGATTCCTGCATAGGAAAAGGTCAGGTTGTTCCAGAGCCCCAAGGTATTTTCTAATTACTGGATTACCTCCTGAGAACACAAGGTAACAAAGATATCGGCACTGCTCAGGATCTTCTAACCTCCACTTCCTTAGAGAATTTTTAGGCCTTCTGCTGATAGTCAGTCTGCTTGCAAATAACTTCTGGTCTTCCAGTCTGTCCCAGGGTTTGACACAAAGCTAAGCTGGTGCAGGGTGGCAAGAACATCTCCTGCAGGAACACTGAATGACAACTCCCACCTAACCCAAGAAGTCTCCTAGATTCCTGCCACTTTTTTTCTATTCTAATCTTCATGCCCCATGTAAATAGGGACAGTACATTGAAATACGCAGAGTAGGCACTATATACACATAGCTTTCCTTAATAGCACAAAGATCAGTAGGAGGATTATTGGAATGGTGAAAAAAACTGCATTAAATTAGCCTTCACCCTCCCATCTTGTCCTCTGTGACCCATCAATATCACAGAGTTTGCAAGGAGCGGGGAGACCATACTTTAAACCACCCAAATTTCTCTTCCCTATGCCCCAAAACCATTCCACAACTTTTGCTGCTGCAACCAGCCACCAGTGAAGGGGATCACTGGGTCCTCCATGCCTGTTTTCTTAACTCCTTCTGAGATGTGCTGAAGCAACTAGTCTTCAGGGGAGCTTGCCTCTGAATAGGTGATAACGATTAAATGCATTTTTGCATTTTCCCTCCTTGTTTCCCTCCTTGGGAACACCAAAGCCCTTCTTCCTAATTGCACTGTGTTGCTGAAACTCCCTCGTGGTCGCTGGGGATCTTTAGGCATTCACTCTTTCCCTTCTATTGCGTTTTACTTCGTAGTATGATGTCAGGTGTATGGAAGCACGGCAAATGAGAGCAAGAAAGTTTTTCTGCCGCCGTGGAACAATCTTATATCTCAATGGCTGATTTATATCCTGCCTGAAGTCGATGTCGGACAGCACATCTCTCCCACAGGCTGCTTGCACAGTCACAAGTAGGCTGATCATTATCTGCAGCTTTTAAGTCATGATTTCCCTCTTGTTTTGCTCTTTTACAATTCCAATTTTGGGGGGGGGGGGAAACAGGGGAAACTCCTCTCACTCCTCGGCTTTTTGTTGACCTATTACCCCTGGGAAATACTTATTTAGTCTGAAAGTCATCAAACTGAAAGTTAGCAACGTGAACGCAATAAACAAATCAAGGGCATCTGTTTTTTTGTAAAGCTTCTCGGTGATGCTGTTTCTGACATGTGTAAGAAGAAATCTCACTGATATTTCTGACATGAGTGAAAAAAAACCCCACCAATCTCACTGATAGGGAAGTGAGTCTTCTCCTCTACTCCATTCAGGTGAGGCCCATCATTTTGGCCTTCTCTTTCCAGCCCTTTCACTTCTTTGGTTGCTTGAGCCTTGCTGCTGAGCTAGAATCCATCCTGTGTCTCAACAGCCAGAAGACAACAGTGTGAACATTCAGGACTATTTACAGCAATTCATTGCAGTTTGAACTGGTGCTTGGTGTGGAGCTTCCGCTGCAGCACGTGTGTCCATTGAAGTGCTGGAATTTATAGATCCCTGTGGTTGCTTCCATGAGAGATGCACATAAAAGTGTGGGAATTTTTTAGTTCTGTCTTTTGGAGAGTTTTCTTTTTTTTTTTTTTAGTTGATGGAATCAAAAGTGGGAGACCAATAGAGAAGATGGGGAGGGAGCTATAACCAGCTGTGGGCAGATATAGGCTTATGTAGGAGAAAACAAGACTGGAAATGGTAGTTTCTTTGGCTTTAGTCTTCCCAGTAGCATCACCTGGTACTGTGTGTGCTGTCACTTGTGTCGTGGCGATGTTAAACCCTGGTGTGTGTTGAGCTTTACAAGCAACCACTGTCAGTCTTCAGACAATTGTAAAATGCAGAGAGTCAGGGAGAAATGAGGCTCCTCAAACTCATTTCCTTACTTTTCTGTAAAACTAGGAGAGTGAAGCTTGTCCACATGCCTCAGGAGGGTGTTGTGAGGATTAGCCAGATAAGATCGGCTGCTTTATAGAAATATGTAAAACTGCTTTTAGTTACGGAGTGTGATTTATGACTGGGAAGCATTTGAATGGCAGCCCAGTGCCTCTCCTCCCCATAGCATGGCATATACCAGACTTGTTCTTACAAGGGTGCAAGACACTCAGGAAAAAGGAAGACCATACCAGACCCACCGGGGCAGTTCTAATACCTCCAAAAATATCTCCTAAACCAGTGTTTGCCTGTATGTCACTGGAGACAGCTCCTTATTAAATTGTTGACATTGCTTAGGACTTGGGTTTGGTTTATCCTGCAGCAGGTCATGGAGTTAAAGCAGGGATAGCGGACAGGAACACAAGAGTTTTGACTCTGCTCTTCTCCATCTGCCTTGATAAGCATTGTAGCAGAGACTCAAGGGTATAAAGCTGTCCTAGCCAGGTTTCTGAAGACAACACTACAAGTCTGCACATTGCACATCACACTTAACTCTGGTGAGACAGACCTTCCTGAAGAAAGAGGTTCCATGTGCAGAGATGACGGTGTTACTTTCCAGAAAGCAGCCACTCCTGTCCTGTATCCTGTCGAAGGTTTCTGTTTCAGAAATCTTAAAGCAAATAAGTGTTCAGAGCCTCCTTCTCCCGATATGAGTCTGAGAAGCAAGGCAAGTGTGGAACCGTACATATTTGAAAACAAGCACTGCTGTGGACTCCTGGAGAGGTTTGAATGGCTGGAAGAAGGGCTCTTTCCTAAAATCACACTTTGTTAGCAATTCCCCAGTGCACATCTGTTCCACAATATAACTGATTTGTGCAGACAAGTCATCTTGTATACCAACTACCTGACCTTCTTCACCTCCTCTGCACCCCCTGCCCTATGCCACATCCTCTCCATCAGAGCGCAGTATGATGGGTCCTGCTAGAGAGCTGCTAGAGAAAGATAATCAAGATAACAGAAGGCAGCACTTGTTACAGTAATTAAGTAACTCAATGGATTAGTTTCCTTTTGTTTTCATCTGGCAGTTTCACAATTCTATTGTGTTCAAAAAGCAAGACAAGAAGCCCATGAACATCTGCTGGGTCCCACATCTGCTCAGGGGCTGGCCCAGAGCTGGCTGGAGGGATGTTTGGTCCTGCCAAGAGACATCCAGCCCTTCCCACGGAGCTGCCCTGGGGCTAGCAAAGCCTCGCAGGGCATCCAGGCTCCACAGAGAAGATCTGACTAGGCCCGAGGGGAGGCAGAGGGCTGAGATACTAGAAGGTGGAGGACTACCACATTTCCTGGACTCTAGATCACAGGAGATTGGGGGAGGTCACCAGTGCAAGCAAACAACTTTGCATCAGCTCAGAGGTGCAAGGGGTACAGGTACAATGACAGACCACAGCAGAGGCACTGATTTCAGGTTGCACAATTCTGCACTGAACGCTTCAAGCACACAAAGATGAATTCTCTCATGCAGGTTGCAAACCCAGGCATCAGATAAGTAGGTATTTTGCAGGTTTATCTTCTGCAGTTTAGTAAGTTTGGTTGGTTTTTCAACTTCTGTGCAAGAGTTTCCTATTACTGTCTTGCAGGAGTGATCTGACTGGAAGCTGACTGACTACATTTGGCTCTTGCCAGCTTATGTTGAGTAGAACTGAATTTATTTCTCTTTTTCATGATTTCTCAATTACTGTATCTAATTTATAAATCTAACAAAGTCATTTTGGGAGCAAGAGCATTAGACAAATCCCCTCGCAGTTGCTGAAAACACAGGTTAGAGCAGTCCTAGGACCCGAGGAGTCTTTTTCTCATTTACAAAACTAAACCAACATTTCACACTTGCTGCAGATAACGACTGGACACAATCCTGGTGAGCTGCACACACGAAGACAGGAAAAGCAAAGCATCCTGGGAACGCCAAAAGAGCTTGGACTTGCACTCGGAAAATATTAATAAGACTGAAAGCATTTGATGAGGTGATATTGGGAAACTTGAGATCTCACATGATAGATTCAATATGATCTATGGATGCTAATGAACCTTTTTCTCATCTTCAAGGCCACGAGCACACATGAGGATTCTGCCAATTTGTCAGAAATGTGGATTCTAGCGCAAAGAAAAAATATCCCCAAAACCCCCAATTGGTTGTTTAGCAGAAAGCTGCCAGAGCTGAACTTGGAGTAGGAAATAGAGGAAGATATGAAAATGTGAGAAAAGCAAAATAATTGTTTTATTTCTTGGTTTCATCTGCGTAGGTGTTACCACAGAAATAGTCTCTTGGTTTTTTTTTAATTATCTTCTTATCACATTTAAAGCAGGTAGCATAAACACATGAAGAAATGCAGTTGGTCTGATAGATACTACATAAATTTAACTCCTTTTATACAGTTGTATTAGACACATTTTTTATAATCTAATTCCGACTTTTCCCCCAAGCCAAAATTAATAGAAAGCTTAAGAATAATGATGTGCTATAAACACATTCATCCCATCAACATCACACTGTATGCTGAAAACCAAAAGGGAATGACATGCCTCTGTCTGTTCCTTGCAGTCTGAAAAACCCACTGTAGTCCAGTGAAGGTGATGAAGGTGTGACATCATTGGAGATCTTTTAAGATCATCCATGTCTAAGGCCAGCCCTATTACAATGCCTCATCACTTTTGTTCCTCTCTGAGGTACAAAAGAGATGAAATCTGACCTTCTCTCAGCTGTTTGGGACTTTCCCTTGTGTGAAGAGACCTTGTGTGAAGACTAGTAAAGCTGGAATAGGTGGCTGAGATAAGCATCTCCCCTTATAGGTTGGGGTTTTTTTTCCCAGCAGATCTCCTTTTTTGCCTCTTTTGTTTCAGTAGAGCTGAGTGGAGAGGTGATAGAGAAGCCCATCTGAGCTGAGGGCCCTATAGAAAGATCTTCTTCAAAGCCAGTGTTAAATACATCCCGAGAAAGAAACATCTGTCCCCACCAGCTTCCAACTACACAAGATGTTCACAAGTTCTTAATAGGCTTAACAGACAAAAGCAAGACCATACCCAGGGTTAATTACAAGTTCTCTACCACTGAATATTTAGAATTAAAAAAAAAAAAAGCAGCCCTGGGCAGGAAAACCTGCCACCTTGCAAGAAAGGCTAAGTGACTTGTGGTGTGAAGTTATTATCTAAAGTGAGGTAGAAAGAAAACTGATAATTTATCTTTGGAGCTCACAGATATTTCAGGTGCTATACAGTGGTCAGATTGTGCATCTTGCTGTAGCATCTCACATGAGTGAAATTGTTGGACAGGAGCTTTGCAGAAGCATTTAAACACCCACTGATTTGAAAACAGGATGTTCAAAGCTTTCACCAAGTACAGAACATGCAAAAATGAAGACTCTTGAATACTTTTGGTGCTCAGGTAAATTATAGTTTTATTGGTTTAGCAGTTATTTCCAACTTCTCTATTTCTGGTGAGCAATAAATACAATAAATAACTTTTCTGTTCACCATTCTTATTAAAAGAGTTGGGTTTTTTTAAAGCTTTTGAGTTGGTTTTCTTTTAAGCTCTAGATTTATTGATTGTTTGATAGGTTGTCAGGATTTTATTCAAAAATTCCTCCACATTTCCCTTGGTCTTGTATGAGCACTGATCCCCATGTGCCAGGTTCTGTGATGAAAGAAAGAACAAAGATTGGGTTACCAAAGATTTTATAAAAATTAAGACATTCTTAAGAGCTAATTGAGGATTTCAAAAACAATTCTTAACTGTTCCTTGAGCAGTGAATGTAAGAGTGGCTTTTCATGGTGACTAAGGAGATGAGAGCTGGACTGTCATATAGTTAGAGCTGAACTAATTTAAACCAGCCCATTTCAACCCAGAAAACAGGACAGCTGGAGCAGCATGAGAAGCTGGGTAATGCCACCAGGGCAGTGGGTCTTCTCAGTGTTGGGATGCCATTCTAAACTATATTCCTCCCCCTGAAAGTTTGAAGGCAGCTGAAAGGAACTCGAGACACTGCAGCATCAGCATCTTCTGCATCTCGTTGAGTTACACAACAGTTGTGCTCAGTATGTAAATAAAGGATGTTTCACTGCCTCCAAAAAGACATCTGGGGATCCAGGAATCTTCCTGAGCATCATCACAAGTTTGAAGATGCTGGAGGTCACAGCAGAATTTCACGCTCAAGCATTCTTGAGGAAACTGCAGCTCCAGAAGAGGAGGACATCTCTGCCTGCATGCTTCTGCACAGCTACTCTGTGGCTTTCATAGACTGTTTTAGATTGGGAGGGACCTTTCAAGGTCATCTAGTCCAACCCCTGGCAGCGAGCAGAGACATCTGCAACTAGAGCAGGTTGCTCAGAGCCCCATCCAACATGACCACCTTTAATAGCTTTCCCTTGCCTCACACATGTCACAGCTCCGGCATAAAAACAAGTATTTAAAGCTACTGGAAATTAATCTAACACTGAGCTACAATTTTTTACATTATTAAACAAAATAAAAATGAATCCTTTCTTTTATAGAAGATAGACAAAGATCGATACAAAAGAATGCAAGGACTTACTTGACAGAGTTTTCTATCCAGTTGCATCTGAAAACTTTGGTTGAGCCTTCTAACTATTTTTTGTGAAGATATGTTGTTTTTCAGCATGTGTGCAGTTCCTTCCACAAAGCATGCCAATTCGTGGCCAGGCTGTTAAATGAAGGCAGCATTAGAAAAAAAAAACCCAGAAAGTATTTTGGTTTCATCTACAGAAAGAAGGAATCTGTATTCCCGAGTGTGGCAGTGAGTTCACAATTGAATGCAACATATCTTGCGTTCTATTGAAAACTGGTGCAAGAACTTTGGGGTGTGTGTGTGTGTGAAAAACACCAAAGCATCCTGTGCGTCAGAAGAGACACCTGTTACATCACTAAGAAAACCTCAAACCCTAAAAGTAACCTCTTGGAAGTAGAGTTTCATGCTGGGTTTCACCATACCTGAGGCAGCTTATAAAGATGAAATAGCACTGGATACACCTGAGCATCTGAGGCCTGACATCTCTGACACAGCTTCACTCAGAATTTAGGCACCTAACCATCAAACAGGGTCTTGCAGAGATTTTCAAAGCAAGAACCCGTATCTTTTGTTTTGCAAGTCAAGTCCACTGAGGTCTCTCGCCCGGCTCTGGGTTTGGTTCTAATTGCACTGATAATGGGAGGACTTCTGTTTTCCTCCCCATTCATCAAGCTCAGTTTTACTGCTACTGGTATATTAAAATCTTCCTCATAACCGAAAGCAAAAGCTGTATAGGGAGCAAAGTGCACAAACTTACCAAACTCAGTTAATACCAAACTTCTTTAACACCTACAATAGCTTAAAAAAACCAAACCAAACAAAACCCAATAAAAATAGACTTACCTCAGCAATGGGAAGACACGAGCACGACTGAAAATGAACAGAATGAGTGTTAAAATCCAGCATTGCTAACATACAACACCAACATCAAGTGGTTTCGTTTCATGATGTTCTCAAAAGCAATGTACTCACATTGACAGCTGTCTCCCTACACGGGCAACTTGCAGAACCTTCCTTCTGAAAGAATAAGAAATCAGTATTTATTATCCCCGACTTTACCAGCCTGGATTTCTGTTTTCACAGAATGAAGGTGCTAAACAGCCACTTACAAGCAGAAGGTTTGTGTGCCGGATAATTTCACTGAAATGGCAATTCTGTGCTTGCACAGAGAGCAGCAAACAAGAGAAGAGTATGAATGACAGCATGCTGGCATTCGTGTGCAACTCAGTCTGATGGGTGACAGGAGAATAGGAGGACACTCCTTTTAATTGAGTCTTCACAAAATTCCCATTCTAATATGGAAAAACCCAATTATAAAACTGATACCAAGTGCCCACTATTTTTTCCCGCTATCTTGGACAGCATTTGAGAGAAGTCAAACGTGAAATTGAGTCACCTACTGCAGTGACTTTTCTTTGGTACTGTGGAAATTCACAAATGCTCCTCAGAAGTGATTTCTTTGAACATCATAATATCACACCCCAACAGGAAACAATGGTTAAAAATCTATGAAAGCGTTTTTTTCTCAGATGTGGGTTTTGTCTCCAATGCTTATGTAAATTATAGTTCCATGAAAGCAAAGAGACAATAATGTTCAGCATTGCCGAAGTTCCTGAGAAAATAACCTGACAGGCAAACAGTTGGCTTCCCCCTGAATTCAAAGCAGGACCTTTCTCAGAGAAAGTTGGTACCACCGCAGGGGTCTCTTCAGACAGACAGACAGACGGAGTTGTGGAGTGGTGGCCTGGCAAAGCTGTCACGCTGAGTTACAGCTGCCGCATCCAGACAGTGATCCCATAGTCCTTGACTGGGATCCCACCTCTGCCGAGAGCAAGTGCACCAGCACGCAGATAAGGATCAGGCCCTCCGGGTGCAAGCACTGACTGGAGTGGCACATCCCACCTGCTCCCTTGTAAGCGGAGAGGAGTGGGCACAAAAATAATCCTAGGTGACCAAAATGGTATTAACTTGTAAATTCTCTCAGATGGAGTCTCCAAACCAGGCTGAACATCTTCTAGAGCTTCCTCTGGCATCAGAGGTTTCCTTCTTCCAGGTTGCACACCTTGGCAGAGCAAGCGGTAGCCCTTAAGATTTCTTTTAGATCCCCAGCGTTGACTTCTAAGCTTCCCTCCTGTTATGATCTTCTCCAAAAGTCTGAGCCTTCTACTGCTCAGTCTGGCTAAACGATGAGCAATATCCTTCTGGAAACTGTCCTGGAAAGAAAAAAACATTGGGTTGCAGTTTGCTAGGTTTTTTTTTCTCAGGCATTTGCCTACTGGGAAGGGATTCATCTAGCCAAGCATGGCTCTGCTGCCTGCTCGCACACCAAGGGAGGACCTGCCTGCTGCTCCTGCCTTGCTGCCTGAACACTCAGCACCAGCTCCGGGCTGGGGTGGGTGCTCCCTGCCTTGTCTTTGAAGTTTGTCCTTAGGTGATTTAGTGTGGGAAGTGAACATCCCATTAGGCAGTGGCAGCTTTCACACAGCCCCCAGGGAATACCTAGAAAAAGCCAGTGACCCTCCCTTGGCAAGCTGAAGCTGCTACTTTATCAAGAGGCGCACAAAAGCGCGTTGTGGGGAGGGCTGGCATTTGTGAGCCAGGCAGCGATGCCTTTCTTGGAGGTGCTGGGTTAACAGTTGAGCCTGAGGATCTTAAAGGTCTCTTCCAACTAAAACGATTCAAGACACTGATCTATTAGAAAAGGGCTAAAAATCATTGACTTGCGACCAAGAACTTGCCTTGCCTTGAAAAGCAGTGAACAGACTTCGGTGATGGGTAGGTCTCCCTTGAGGAAACAGCTTTTTGCTCAAGCAAAGCAAGGGGTGTGCTGCTCTCTGTTGCTTCAGCCAGTAAAGCCCCACAGCAAGAGCTAGAACAATTATTTAAAAACATAAACCCATGAAAGAAATGATGTATAACATTTGTGGGACATTTGGTTTCTCAGATGGTTGAAAAAACCTCTTTTACATGGTTTTAAAGGAAAGAATTCACAAATGTCCTTGATTTAGCCAAGGTTGTGCAAGGAATATGGTGACAAGCCATGGGAAGAGAGGGACAAGAGGCTTTTCATGACAGCCAGGAGTTTCTACTGCTTCTTGCTTTTAAGGTAAATACGTTCATTAGAAATCCCATTTTACTCAGTAACCACTAGGCTCTGTCTTTGCAAGGATTTTACAAGTTCTGATGCACTTAAGAATGTCTCCAGGGCCTCTTCACCTAAGGAGTGATGTCTCAACCCAGCTGCCATGCTCTGCAAGTGGAAGCAATTGGTGGCAGAAATTGTATGCAAGACACGTAATGAGGACCTTGCCCTTTGTGAGATGTAATTACGTTCACTGGACAGTTAACAGGTCAGATAACTTATTCCCAGGCCTATAGCCCAAAAGTAGAAGATCTCTGTTTTTGTTACTAGTTGAAAATCGGAACGGCAGAGCTTCCAGAGCTGCTCCCTGAGCCCACGGTTCCTCCTCACAGCCCATCTGCCAGCGGTGCCAGGGCTATCTCGACATGTTTTCCTTTCACTGCTTAGCGAGATCTGGTTCATGCTGTTGTTGCTCCAGGGCAAACAAGTCACCAGGGAAGCTGTATCCAATTTACAGTAAATCACAAAGCACCAGAAGTCAAACCAGCAGAGAAAGAACTTTCCATGTATTGGTTAGAGAAGCAGTGGACTGGACACAGCAGCAAGCGGCACCGGTTACGGTTTCTCATTAGAGGATTTAGACTCTATTGCAGCATTTAGAGGCTGATCCAAAGTCCAAGGAAATTAATACCTGCAGCCGTCCCAGCAACAAGACCACCTTTTTTTACAGAGTCTTTTAAAATATCATAGAAAGTTTGGGTTGGAAGGGACCTTAAAGATCATCTAGTAGTTCCAGCCCACTGGACACCTCCCACTAGACCAGGTTGCTCAAAGCCCCATCCAACCTGGTCTTGAACACATCCAGTGATGAAGCATCTACAACTTCCCTGGACAAGTTGTGCCAGTGTCTCAACACCCTCACAGTGAAGAGCATCTCACTCATTTCTAACCTGAATCTCCGCTCTTCTAGTTTGAAGCCATCATCCCTTGTCCTATCACTACAAGCCCTTGTAAAAAAGTCCCTTCCCAGCTTCCCTATAGGCCCTCTTCAGACACTGGAAGGCTGCAATAAGGTCTCCCCAGAGCCTTCCTTCTCCAGGCTGAACAACCCCATATCAAAACTAAGGATTTAAAGCCTTCATTTTGATGACAAACTGCAGCCATGTATCTTCATGAATACATTGTCATTTGTGTGCCAAATACAATCAGCAGTTTAGTATTTGTCCCCATGACTAGGTATCTGCTTTCTTTCAGCAACACAAGCCAAAAGGTTGAGAAGAAATATAGGTTTTTCAACCATCTCTCAAAAAACCTGATACAAATTCATAATAAATTCAGTAGCCAGGAAGGCGATTGTGTGAGTCTATGTCCCCCTGAGGTCACAAACCTACAAGCCTCAAAAAGGCCAATTGTCAAAGCAGGGAGCGAGCGAATCTGTGTCTGATCTTTCTGAGGCTTTTTCTTCCCTTTTAGGTTTCCTGGCTGGAAAAATCAGAACCAAAATCCAGGATTTTAATCAAGATCACCAAGCTCTTAAGTACATCAGCCCGTAGAACATCCCCTCCACTGCCCTTGAGAAGCTTGAGCAGGGAAACTCGCCGTGCTCAGCCTGGGTGAGGACCACGTGTTAGCAGGTGGAATATCCCCATACTTCCTATCACCTCCCTGCACACTAAAGGACACAGTGGATGAGCAGGGAGAGGAAGGGGGGCAGAGAGCTCCACCAGCACCAGGGCAGCACAACAGATGGGGTGCCTGCTTCAGAATCACAACTTCTGAGCGACAGGGCTGTAAGATTTCAGCCCAGAACAGGTATTTGGACAAGGTGAACACACCAAAGCATCCCACTATATTTCAGCAGTTCCCCCTGATTTCTTTGGAAATCCTCATCCAATGCCCTGTGCATTTTTGGTTTACGTGTAAATACTTGGTGATATCTCCTCTTTCAATGCACCTATTTTGATAATGGGTTGATTGACCGAAACCGCTGCACAAACATCCAATTTTCAGAACAGTATTTAAACCTAATTAGCATAAAACTCCAGATCTTCTGAGTTCTCATAATTGAATTTGCATCCCACTGTAGCATTTCCAAGAAACTCTGTACAGTTTGGGTTTGTTTTTTTTTTTCCCCCCCATATATGAAAAAAAGGATTCCCTGTAGAAGAAAGCCACCAAGATAACATACCAGCTTACTTCACATTTGCTGTGTACACTGATTAAGATGCAAGAGCTTGCAAAGACCACGAGCAAAGAGATGTTATTGATAGTTTCATTTTCCAGAGATAAGGTGGCTTCGAGTATTTTATTTCCCTCCCCCCCCTCTCTCTTTTAGATAAAGATGACATATGCTAGTGTAGAAAGAAAGGAAAATAGGGTCATTCTAATTCCTCCACGAACGGGTAAACTTTAGCACAGTAATTGCAAGATTGCCTATGACACAAAGGTGTAAAATCCAGATGACCTCAAGGAACATTTTACCTGCCAGCTTGAAGAAGGAAGTGGCACCTCCTGATAGGTGCCAACCCTGTTCTGTCCTAGGAGCCAGGCCACAGGATATCCTCAGAACTCACGTTAGCTTCTGTAGGTAACGGAGCTCCCATTACTTTCAGAAGAGTTTTAGTTTTAATGATTTTAAATCAATTAACTAACCAAAGCTAGTGATGCTCAGGGGCTGTGAGATGGGGAAGCACACCTGAGAGGGACCTTCAGAGCTGCTAGTCATCCTTGTTTCATACAATACTACAGTCACTGGAGCTTTCCTGGGTTTTCTATCAGGGTAGCCAAGATTTGTGTGTTGCAATGATATTTAGCAAGAGCTGAGGCACCTAAAAGCAAAAAGCTCCGATGGCAACGTGCCAGCCACGCTGGGCGTTGTACATATTGCAAGTGCATCTCACAACCAACAGTCTCCAGAAGTAAACAGAAGAAAGCAAGGCTTGTCCACAAAGGTCACCAGTTCTCCTGTATTTAAAGGCTTTCCTGATGCCATGGCTCTCACTTCAATGTCCTCTTCCATGGGCCTCACCTCTTGCACATAAGGAAAGGGAACCATGGCAGAACTCTCAGATCATAGGTCCACTCACCCTTCCTTGCTTGTCCCACTACGAGATAACCCTGGGCGCTGGATTTCCCTCTCAGCACAGCATGCAGAGGAGTTGAACATGCAGGACAGACCAACAGCTCAAGGCATTCACTGTGTTAGAGCCCTCCACCAGCCAGGCCCACATTGCGCCTTGCTTTTCATGCTGGAAGCATTGAAAAAACCACCTGCAGACTGCTTGATTGATAGAGTGATCACAATTTAATAACAAAATAAGTAGGGATATTGGTTCACACCTAGTTACATGAGTAAGACTAGGCTGGCCCTCTTCCAGAGGAGTTGGCAGGGTTTTCTGTAACATAGGCTACATTAGCGCTAAAGTGTTTTGAAACGCAGGGCACTAGACCATGAGCCAGTCCAACCCATGAAGATAAGCTACTTTTACAGCAGGTGAGGCTGTGTAGGTGTCAGTCTTGAAGCACCAGGTGTTGGGAGCAGGGTGGTCTCAGCCTGAGCTTCCCCAAGTTGCAAGGTTCTCATTTCTCCCACCGTTTCTCCTCATGACCCAAGGTTATCCATTGCTTTCTCCATCACTCAAGAGGATCATTGCATTCTTTTCAGTGTTCTAAGTCCAGTAGCCTTAGTATTTGACCTAGGCTAAAAAAAAGGATTTCTTGACGTATCCAGCATTTTATATATCTTGCTGTGAAACCCCATTATGAGACCTCTGAGAACCCCTTTCAAAGATCCTCTCCTTCTTCTGTACGTATGGCTCTTAACAGGTTGGTTGTTCCACTAGTGTCTGGTCCTGGAGCTGCCACAGGCTCTGCAGTTTAGGAAAACTGCCTAGAAAAAAAAAAAATCACTGTAAACTAGTTAAATTGCTCCTCACTGCACAGCTTCATTCCTTTTGGAACCTCTCTCTGGGAGGAGACTTTCCATGCTATTTACTGAAGTTGTCAGCAAACAATATATGATAGAGATGTATACAGGAAGAAGACAGCTTGCTGTTCTTCTGCAGTTTATATTCAGCTGGGCAACTTGAACTTCTTCCCACTTGGATCTCACCATTTCTTCTGATTCTACACTTTACCTTTTGATTCAGAGGTCCAAGACAGGCATTGGCCTTCTTGGCTTACAGAAATGCAATGTCTGGGAGAGAAAACTCTACCATAACAACCTCTGCTACAAAACAAAAGAGCTTCAGAGAAAACAAGGAGATACAGATCGTAATGCTTGCAAAGATGTCACCTACTCCTCTGCCTCTGGGTACAATAGAAAATGAGAAACCAAGGCCAAATCTCAGCCCAGGGATTCAGGGACATTATAGGTGCCCAGCAGCAGTGGGGATGCAGAAGGAGGGAGGTGAGGTGACCCACTCCTGTACCCTGGCCAGAGAACACAGACCCCATGGGCATCACAGAGCTTCTCCCAGTGCCAAAGACCTTCCTCCAGGTCAGGGCTGCTTGCCAGAAACATCAGGTTTGGTTCCTATCTGCTCTTTTCACCCACACAGGGAACTAAGCTGCTGTCACCTTTTTTCCTCCATAGCACTACATGGTGTTTAAACCAAGCTACACGATGTCTATGCTTAGCCCATATCTGGGGCTAAACTACAGCAGTTGCTCTATTACCTGGTGACCCTTCCCCAGCCAGGAAAGGAGATCAAGAAAAGGAGAGAAAACCCACAGGTTGAAATGAAAATGGATTTAATGAAACAGCCAAACTAACACCAGCACCAGTACAAAGTAAACAAAGTCATACTCAGCCCAGCAAATGCATGATGGCCACAATAAACTGGAAGGCAGTCCTCAGGGGCAAGGGGAGTAGGTATCAGAAGAAACCCAAGCAGGAGACCTCCTCTCCTCAGCAAAATGACCCTTTATACTGACCATGATGTTTCTGGTCTGGGATACACCTGGAGCCAACTCAGGTCAGCTGCTCTGGTTGACTCCAAGCTCCTAACGACCTGCAGACCACGGCAGCCCTATGGTTCTGTTCCAGTGAAACCAGGACACACAGCCAGCATCTCATTAAGTAAGATGGGATGTTGCAAGAACTGGAACACCACCAGCGACATGAAAGTCGGGCAATTACAGACTTACTTGAAGCATGACAAGTGTCAGTGAGCATGCTTTCATATTCCAGGCAAGAAAAGCATGAAGTTCTTCTCGTCTCCCTTCTCGTTTTTAACCAATATCCAGAATTTGCTGCGTTTATCTTATGTGGGGCTCTGTGAGCACCTGTGAACAAGCTATCAAGCAGATGGCTTTGCCCAGTCCAGCGTGCTTGGTGCTGGGGAACATGCCACCAAAAGCAGGTCACTACAGCCACAGCACTGACCGAGGAGCAGGTCCACATCCTGATTTTTCTTTAATTCAGGGACAAAGTCACCGACCTGTGCAATCAGTGTGCCGTACAAGGCATTTGAATTAGCTCTAAGCATGGCTGGTTGCCTGCCAGGCAAGGCACTGCTTTGAACTCCCATCGACAGGTCCCCGAAGAGGATTCCTTAGCAATCCTAATTTCTATCGGTGGGTAACAATATTGATACTATATCTGAAAATTAATGTCTTTGATATATCACAAAGAAAATCCTCCACAAGATGCAGACCTGCCAAGTCTCTGTGTCCATAAACTGTAATTGCCATCCCTCGTCTTTGAGACGTGGGAGCATCACCCAGCCCCTGCAGCATCACCCAGCCCCACCACTGGACCTCTTTGCTTGGCGACACAGCCGTGCACTCACTACTTCAAGACTAAATTAGTTGTGGGGCTCCACATGCAGGGATCTGCTGTGACTGATCACTGCAATGGGTACAACCATAGCACAAAGTGCTGTGCCTCCAAAGCTGCTTGTCCTAACCCTGCTGTCCCTGACCCAGCCTGACCTCCTGCATGGTGGCCAGAGCTGCTGTCACCCTTGAAACCCTCGTGCTCCAGCCCAGCGCTGCTTTCCCTCACTCGTGGTTTGTCTATAAATGCTAATAGGGTGATACACTGATTAACCAGTGCACCCAGAGCTTGCCTCCCACGCTGCTGGGCTAGGGCAAGGTCACCCCAAAATCACCTGCACCCTGCCCAGTGTCGGGCTGTCTGTTGGGAAGGGAGCCTGTGCTGGTCTGGCAGCAAACCTGGACTTGGGGTTGAATCATCTATGAAGATGCTGAGGGTCCTGGAGCATCTCTGATAAGGAAAGGCTAGGAGCCCTGGGGCTGTTTGGCTGCAGAAAAGCAGCCTGAGAGGGGAGATGAGCAATATCCCAAGCGAGGGGGACAATGGGATGGGGCCAGACTCTTGTCAGTGGTGCCCAGTGACAGGACAAAGGGCAACAGGCACAAACTGGAACCCAGGAGGTTCCATCTGAAGAGGAGGAGAAAATTCTTTGTTGTGAGGGTTTTGGAGCTTGTCCCAGGCTGCCCAGAGAGGCTGTGGAGTCTCCTCTGGAGAGATTCCAAACCCTCCTGGACACTGCGCTGCTGGGCCCCCTACTCTGGGTGACCCT
>WTSP01005940.1:0-20221 GCA_025331215.1 Actenoides lindsayi | reverse complement strand
CTGCTGGGCCCCCTACTCTGGGTGACCCTGCTGGATGGAGCAGGGGGGGTGGCACCAGATCATCTCCAGAGGGCCCTGCCAACCCTCACCCTGCTGGGATCCTGTGAATGGAACAAGACAGAAAGAGGTGGCCTGGCAGCTCCAGCGGGCAGCACATGGCCGTGCCCTGCGGTGGGTGAGGTTGCCATCATGTGGCCAAAGCTTTTTATTCACTTACCACTTGCTTTTCATGGTTTTTGTATGGAAAGCTTTCTGCCCCATGCTCCCTTTCTACACCGGGTGACTCAGCCCTCCCTGACAGCTCCTTCTGGCAGGTGTGTGTTACAGGGAGTTCTGTCAGAGGAGATCCCGGGCATCCATCTCAAAACTGATTTAACTAGATAAAGAATATCAGGAACAATCACCATGTGATTCCCAGCGCGGGTTTCAGGGCTTTACACCCAGCTGGGCACAGACCAAACCCGGACCCCACGAGAGCAGGATCGTTCAGGTACACAGCTTGTTGCAAACCTCATCAGTTTAATTAATTCGCGGTGCATTTTACAAAATGCAGGCAGATAAGCAACACCGTTTATTTGCACTGAAGAAAAAAAACCAGTCTCCCCACGAGACTGTCTCCCTGGAGACTTAGGATGTCGTGCATCTAAAGAACACCTTTTACGTATATGCATTAAAATAGGTAACGTGGAATGGCTGAATCCATCAAAGCAGACAGCAACAAATACTTGTGTGAAGGCTCATTAATTTTATCTGTGTTGTTTATCAAAACCAGTTCCCTCGTGTCCTTGCCAAGCTCAAAGGCACTGTGAGCCTCCTCACCTGCAAGCCCTGAGATTAAGCAACACCAGCTGTTTCTCCCA
Source organism: Actenoides lindsayi (assembly GCA_025331215.1). Taxonomy (NCBI): domain Eukaryota; kingdom Metazoa; phylum Chordata; class Aves; order Coraciiformes; family Alcedinidae; genus Actenoides; species Actenoides lindsayi. The sequence continues at coordinate 19,361 of WTSP01005940.1, read as the reverse complement.
CTTCTTAAGGCGAGTTTTGGGCGAAGCCACGCTTCTGGTTTTAATTTGGGCCCCAGTGAAGAGGAGCCCAAGGTTGGGGCCCACATTTCTGAGTACTGCTCCAGACCCAAGTTTTTAGGCACTTTCTGTTGAGGTCTCCAAGTCTTGTTGCCTTTATCCAGAGAGGAGGACACGGGAGTTTCTCTTTCTTTCTCCTTATATGAGGGAAATCCAGATGGCTGCTTCAGGTTGTCTTCAGAAGCCTTCACTGAGGGCATCTGCAAAAACTGCCACTGCTGGGCTCTTCCCCCAGAGCTCTTCATCTCCAGAGGAAGAGTGTGGGAACCATTCATTTCCCAGAGGCCAGTCCTGTCCCAGACTGTTCCCCCATGCCACACATCCCTCTGCACGTGAGGCTGTTACCCCTCAGCCTCTCCTGCCAGTGCCACCAGTGTCCTCTATGTCCCAGCAAAGCTGGTTCTTCTTGGGTTTTTTTGGCATCAGAAACTCTGAGCTTAGAAAACAAAGCGTGGAGACATTTAACAGCATAAACAGAAATAACCATGATGTAAAAGATCTTGGAGTAATTGAAAGGCTGAGGTAGAGCAAAGAGAGACCTGGGTCTGCCCCAGTTGTCTCAGTGGGATTGCAGCAAAGAGCTGAAGGTCTGAAGCTGGCCCACGTCCTTTAGAGAATAGTTTGGAATAAACTCTGCATCCCTTAAGGAGATTTCCTTTGGTGATGGCCTCTCAAGGCTGCAAAGTGACGTCTGCAGGATTTGGCAGTTGGCAAGCTGGACTGTCACGTCAGGGAGGTCAGAAGGTCTAATGAGATACCTCTGGCTGGACATCTATAAAAAATGCAAAGTTGTTTTATCGATTTCTGAAGAGCAGCTTAGTCTCTGAATTGAATACCCTCCTGTCTTCCAATTGAATTTATACCTTGGGTAACAAACTGAAGTTGTTGAAGCCCTTCACATTTTTGCACAATAATGTGTCAAATTGTGGCAAACTGGAGACCTCTGTGATGTAAAACGAGTATCCATTCGTACAGCTGGAGTCATCCATTTCCTTGATCCTGAAAGCAAGGTAGGATTTGGTGGGAATCCAGACCTTCCTATACCAAAAAAAGCACCTGTGCACCCACCACAACTCCTCCTTTCCTTGTTCACAAAAAAAGGATGACCATTCTATGCAGTGTTGTACAACAGATGCTCCCTCATTTGATGCTGGGTGGCTGGGTTCGGGTGTATCTCACTCGTGTGGGTAAGGGAAGCAAGTTGTCCTCCTGGCTCGGTGGGAAAAATGTCATCTGTGAAAAAGCCCAACATCACCATGGGAATTATTAAGGTGCTCTTAGAGAACAGAATGTAAAATTTGATAAGGAAATGGGTCTTTGGATTTGATTGAGCTGGTGCAGTTTTCGGAGCCCTCCAAGGACTAAGTCCATGGCAGAAGAGAAAGCAGATGCTGTAGGTGCAGGATGAGAGTCTTCGGTCAGAGCAGCAGAGCCCTCACCGACATCACACTGCTGATTTGGCTCAGGAAAGTCAGAGACTTTCGGGTCTTCTTGGCAACACTTGAAATAAGAAAGAAGGAGGTTTATGAAGTACTGCAGAAAATAGCAAAGACTGTCAAGAATAATCTTGAGCATTTAACTGCTAGAAAAGTTTCTTTAGTCAGATATTTGTCATGCTGCTCCTTTATGCAATCCTAGGTTTGAAGGAGAGAGTAAAACTGTGAGTTGATAGACAAGACACTTTGAAAGGGCTTAATTTCAGGTCTTTGTGGATGGATCAAGGGAGAAAAAGTTACTGTGCAGGGACTTTAGTGAGGAGGGTATTTCAAAACTTAACAAAATATTAGAGAATATTCTCTTTTCAGATTTTCTTTTCTGATTCATACTCAAAACAACCACAACAATCAGAGCAGATTGCAGTGAAATTCCAGGAAATCTGGAGTGAAACCAAAATCCATCGCACATCTATTGTCTGCTCCAAATCCCACAGACCCAAATTTGAAAAGCATTTGACTATTCAGGTGCAGGTGCCCGTGTAAGTTACCTGGCTTTCAGAGGTTCTATACAATTGCAACTCCATTTGATTCAAAGATTAATTCTCTCATTTTAATACAAGCTAGAGGGTCTTTATGCGCTGACCTGGAAGTTAAGGATTGGTCTCAGTTTGGTCTCTTTTCATTGCTTTGAGGGAAAGTTCATAGCCAAGAAACATGGCTGAACTCATTGGGAATCCTCGCACTGCATTGACCGTGATGCCCCTAAAAAAGACCTGTTGGGGATGGAGAAAGGTTAGAGCACAGGAATATACTGGCTATTTTACGAAGAAGAAAACATTGAATGAAGTCACGGTGGGATTCTGAAGAGCCAAATCTTGGTTTGCTCAGAAGATCTGCTCTCACTGCTGGTCTTTGCTGGAGTCTGTGCTGGAGAACGGAAACGCAATGGTGAAAACCACTGGTTTGGTATCATTGTGCTCTATGCTCCCTATGGACCCCCATCTGTATCTGCCAGCGAGAGCTACAGGAGGTAAAGGGTAAAAAAAATGGCCTTGTGCCACTGGTGTAGAGCAGAAAGCAAGAAGCCTAAAACATCTTCCAGTACTGTCCTCCCTAGCTACAGTCCCTCCTTCCCTTCCACATAAGGATGCAGGGAGCCTGTGACCCCCAGGGTACGCCTGCTCTAGGTGGTCCTGCTCTGGCAGGGGGGGTTGGACTCGATGATCTTTCGGGGTCACTTCCAACCCTGCACATTCTGTGATTCTGTGAAGGCTGTTGCTTTCGTGCAGCAAATGCTCCCGACTCCCAGGGCTGGGTCTGTTGGTGCAGAAGACGCTTGGAAAGTGGGGAGGGAGTGGTGTGGCTGGGAGGCAGCCCAGCTGATACAGGCACTGTGCCACACACAGACTATTTTGCAGGTTTCACCTTTGTGCACAGAAAGAATTTCTCAATCAACAGAAAATGAGACTGACTCTGTACCTTGCTGAGAATTTGCTCCCACCACCGGCTTGGGGAAAAAAATATTTGATAGCACCTCATAGGTTCAACTCTGGGTTCCCAAGGTCAAGTTTTGCTGCTCAAACATATCCCAGCATTTTCTTTCGTTAAGATAATAAATATCCAGAGCCTGCCTTCCTCATTCTGCTCAATATATATACTTGAAAAGATGCTGGCACTTAAAAGAGTGAAAGATCCTGCGGCTTTTAAATGCTTGAACAGTCAAGTATTTTCTGGAAAGTGGGGAGGGGTTCTTGTCGCTCCTTGCTCCTGGCATTGGCTTGTCTCCCATCGACACCCCTCCTCGGTACAAACACCTTTGTTTGGTATGTGCAGGGGTGTGCACAAGCCACTCGCCCTGGGGTGAGCCTGTTTACACAGTGATGGTCGTGGGGAGGATCTCTGCTGGTCTGCTTCTCACAAAATCCCTCCGTTAACCACCCGGGCTAATGGCTGTGGTCACTAATCTAAACACCAGAAGTTCAGAAGAGACATGAAAATGAACAGCAGCAAAGCAAGCCCCCTTCCAGGCTTTGCAAAAGGCAAAGCTCCCACGGCTCCTGTGAGAATGATCTCGGCTCCAAGACCAGAAGCTCATGGATTTACGTGCCTGACCAGCACTTCCCCTGAAATACCGAGCTCTGCTAAACACCACCACGTCTTGTAGCCGATAAGTCCAGCGCTGACTTGCACGAGAAGTTACGTTTGCATACTTTAGGATGGGGTTTGCAATGTGAAATTGCAGTGTTGGGATATCTAGGATTTTACTTGATTTATTGGGGTGTTTCATTTTGTTAGGAAAGACAGAATGTTCTGGGAGGAAATTCAGATTTTTGCAGTATCCGTAAAGTAACTACAAGAGAGTCAAGTTAAATAATGATGAAGATTTATGAAGAAAAGCAGAAAGACATAAGTTTTTCTCATCAGAACGAACACACCTGACTAGGGAGAAAGAAAAGGGCTACAATTACATTTCTTTGTGTACATCAGGCAATTATTTTCAGCACTGCAAATGCTGCTGCTTTGTCCCGAAATGAAAACATCCAGACCTGGGTTCACCGTTTACGAGTTGATTGTCACTCAACATATAAAGAAGATTTTCCTTATGAAAGAAGGGGTCCCATCTTATCATCAGCTATTCCTCAATCCTATTGCTGGCTTGGTCTGGCTGCCAGGCATGATAGAAAAACTGCAAGCAGCTCAGACTGCAAACAAAAAGACCTAAGTGCCTGGCAGGACACAGAGGGTAGGGAGTGAGGATGAGGATGGAGAGAGTAAGGAAAACACATGGAAATGCCCTTTTCAGGCATGCTCTGTTTTCCTGTGAACCTACGTGCCGAGGTGAGTTCAAAGGGAGGTCACCTGGACACCCTGACCCCCCTCTGATGATCCCAGCACCACCTTTAGCATCTCTCCAGGTGACTGTGACTTTCTTTCCTCAGTGGCACAACCCAAACCAGGCTGCAGGCTCCTGTGGCAGCCAGCATCACTTAGTGGACCGTTGGTAAATATTCAAATAACAGAGACTTGTGATTTTGCAGGTTGTGTTTGTGTCTTTTTGTAACTTGTTCCTTTTCCCCCTCAAAATGTGAGAGTTACCACTTTGGAGCTGAGAGCCCACAAGCTGGTTTGATGACAACTTAAATACAGATTTATGTCCGTATCAGAAGACGTCGCTTCTCATTTGCCACACATTGGCAATGCAATAAAGCTGCAAACCCTGCTCCTCTGCCATTCACATTTAACTGAGGCAAAGTGTGCAGGTAAAGCAAACATATTTTATTACTCTAATAGACAAAGGCAGAAAAAGGAGATAAGGGTTGGGGGATTTTTTGGCATGCAGCCCTTCTTCACATTTGGAACCAAAGCAGTTCTGCTTTACAAGGGCTTTCAGTCAGCTCTATCTGGGTGCACAAGGAGGGTGGGCAGTGCAAGAGGCAGCACCAAAGCATCGCCCAAGGCAACTGAAGGGGTGCCAGTGTAACCACTGCAGTCGGTTCCCACTGATTTTGGTGGCAATGGGAAGCATTTGACCTCTGCATTTTGTAGCAGCATGGAGGCAAGATTTTCTTCCTCTGCTTTATGATAAGGCAAATCCTATTCGCCTTTAAATGCATTGACGTGAAGTGTTAGCTTAAGTTAATTACGCCAGCAGACTGTGACCCCCAGATATTCATCTCTTCATTGCTGTAAGGCACATTATTGCTCTCATTATTATGATTTAGAAAGAATCTGCACTATAATCACCCGCTGCAATTATTATAATTCAGCTATAGCTGTCTCTCAACCCTGCAGATGGGTTTGTAACAGCCATTGTACTTTCCAGCTGAAAATTAAATGCCTAATACCCAGATTTTACTTCAAATATCACTTACTTTTAAGCCCTCATTCTGGTAGCTCTGCAAGATACAGTCAAGGATCCCTTTGTACTTGTTTAAATAAACTCCATCTGCCTGAAGCCGACTTTTCACAACATCCATTGGAGTCGCAGTCCCCCAGGAAATGGCTCCTAGAAAAATGCAGAAGTATTTGAACAATTTCTTCTCTGTACCTCCTTGACCACAGACCAGTGAACTCAGAAATTCATCTGTCATCTACCACATCATATGCATGGGATATTCAGTTCAGGGCATTCACCCTGCTCAAGCACAGGAACGGTTATTTCCGGGAGCAAAGTTCCCTGTTTCCAGAAGAAACATTGAGATTTGGGGGTTATGCTGCTAATCTAATGCAGGCAGCCCAGGAGGTGCTCTCCCAGGTGCAAATACATCTTCTGCCGTGCTTCTGGTGGAGCAGACACGCTGTGAGAAGAACCCAAGCTCCAGGGAGCTGCCCCTTGGGGTGATTTCAGAAGAATTGGAGTCCTGAGATAATACTATTGAAAAGCAAAGTTAGAGCTGTGAATGCAAACAAGAGGCAGGTTCATCTCATGCAGCCAGGATTAGGCTCCACACAGCTGAGATACATCATCATGGCCCAGCTGGACAGAGAAGAGTTTGTTTGGACCTATGTGAGTGTTGCTCCATACTGGAGAAGCTGTCCAGGTGGGCCAGGGATCTGTTTATTTGTAGGAGAAAGAAAGAAGGCATTTTGTGATCATTACCTGAGCTAAGGACTGACTTGCATTTAGGAGTCTGCAATTTAGAAATGGCCAAGAAATGGGGAGTGGGTGTAGGGGTGACCTTAACACATGTCAGCATGGTGGGGGACACACGTGCCAGTCTTACTGGCAGGTGTAGACAGGAATAAAAGGAAGAAGAAGATCGGTATCAGTCAACTCTGCTTCTGCTGCGTGCGGGTAGGGTGCACACCCTCCTGGTGGGCAGCCAACAGGTTGAAGTCCTCTTCTGGAGGCATCTTGGCTGCCGTGTCTCACGGGCAATGTGATACGCAGGCTGCCAACAGTGAGACATCCAGGGAGATGAAGGTGCTGGCTGTTTTCCTTCTCGCTGACGTTGAGCCCGATGAAGGTCTGATAACGCGACTTCCATAAAGTTTGTCAAGTCATAAAGCGAAGCTGTGGTGCCAGGGGACCTGGCCTTGGGGGAGGAAGGTCATTCAGCCCAATCTCCTCTCCTGGTGATCAGGAGGATGCGGTGGCCCCTGAGCTACCCCCATGATCTGCCCCGGGGATCTTCTTGTCCTTGTTTTGCCAGTGTTGTGGGAAAAAAAGGTGCTTACCTGCTATACCCCCTGCCAGACAGATGGAGGAGGGATTAGGGGAAATGCATCCATCAGGGGTAATCCAGTCACAGAAAAATGTGTAAGGGATGAAATAGAGGCAGTACCCAGGAACATCCCTCAGAAGCATTGCTCCTGCTCCTCGGTATATTCCTGCTATCCCTTCTTTCTGTAGGACTGTCCTAAAGCAGTGAATTGGGCCTCGGTACACAGGGAATCCAGGAACGGTGGCGTTTAGTTTAATGTTTCCTGCAAAAAAAAAAAAAAAAAGGATCCAACCATTACAATAGATCTATTGCCACAGAAATCTACTCAAAAGCCCACCGCCAAAGAGCAGAAATCACTGCCATCCATTTTCTTTTGCTGGGATCAATATGTAGTGTGGGGAAAAAAGAGTTTCAAAAAAGAGGACTTTGGTCTATTTTTAAAAGATGCTCAGACACCGGGACAGATTTTTTTTCATAGATGGATTGCATGCCTCCCAATAGAATCCTAGAACAGTTTGGGTTGGAGGAGACCTTTCAAGGTCATCCAGTCCACCCCTCCTGCAGTGAGCAGGGACATCTGCAACTAGAGCAGGTTGGTCAGAGCCCCAGCCAACCTCACCTGGAATGGTTCCAGGGATGGGGCATCAACCACATCTCTGGGCAACCTGGACCAGGCTCTCACCACCCTCAGCATAAAAACTCTCTTCCTTCTCTCCAGCCTAAATCTCCCTTTTTTAGTTTAAAACCATCACCCTTTGTCCTGTTGTAACAGGCCTTCCCACTTACACCAAGATGCTTTTGGAAAGGGCATTAGCTTGATAAGCTGCCTGGAGGCTCAGGGATTTGCTGTTCCCAACCCACAGCTGTGTGGGGAAGGTGGCTCCTGGTCCTGAGCAGACCTGCCCCTGTATCCACTAAAGATCCCAATCAGCTGGAAATGCCAGTGGAAAGCTGATCAATGTCATTGATACAAAACCCTCCCTTTGAGCTGAGCAGGATGGGAACCATCCTGAGGCAGAAGGAAGCATTTTTAGCTCAACTGCAGTGGCAGAAGGCAGCAGAGAGCCGGGCCTTGAAACAAAGCTGTCCTAAAGTTCTCCGTAAACACCGAGAACCGGCAGAGAAAGCAAAAAGAAACGCTCGCTTCCTACCTTCGACGTACGGCTGTGTTTGCATCTGTAGCCTTATCTTTACCAGGTCCACGGGAGTGCCGATGCCCACGGAGATGAACCCTGCCACCATGCTGGCCAGAGCCACGTCGGTGACGGCCGGTGCGTGAGGTGGGTCTCCGTGGCGGAGCTGGCTGAGGAGCTGTTGCGTGTTGCTGAAGACACCGAACACCACGGAGCTGTAGACAGCGACGCTGGCCAGTGGGAAGGACATGCCCTTGAAGAAGCCGGCCACCTACCCGGGGAAGGGAGCAGGAGTTAGGAGAGTGAACAGAACCCCAACTTGGCTTTGCGTTTCCGGCCTGACAAACAAGGCGCAGGTGTCTCCTGCAACCAACTCTTTGCACGTGCTGAGTAAATGAAAATGAATTCGTGCTGCTGAAGACTTTTAAGGGTTGTGCAGAATACAGGATATGCTGGAAGCACAGGAACCCACGTAAAAGCCCATCCCGTGGCCAGCTTTTGTCCCAGCATCGCCAAAGTCAGCCAGATACCTCCAGTAGAGCTTCACCAGCAGGTACGGACAAAAGCCAGTGTGGATGTAACACCCTGACCCTTGCAGAGCCATGGGCAGTGTCATTTATCACTCCATGCCAGGGATCAGTCTTTTCTCTGTATCTCCGCTGTGAGGATAGGCTGAGGGAGCTGGGATTGTTCAGCCTGGAGAAGCGAAGACTCCAAGGGGGACCTTATAACTGCCTTCCAGTACCTGAAGGGATCCTACAGGAAGGCTGGGGAGGGACTCTTCACAAGAGTGTCCAGTGATAGGGCGAGGGGAAATGGTTTAAACTGAGGGATAATAGCTTTAGATTGGATCTTAGGAAGTTCTTCAGTACAAGGGTGGTGAGACTCTGGAGTAGATTGCCCAGAGGGGCTGTGGATGCCCCTCCCTGGAGGTGTTCATGGCCAGGTTGGATGAGGCCTTGAGCAACCTGCCCTGGTTGAGAGGCGTCCCTGCCCGAGATGGGAAGGTTGGATTAGGCTGGAAGGGACCTTAGCTCTAAGCCATTCTATGATTCCGATTTCACATACTTCCCCCCCCTCTCCCCGTGGAGAGCGCAAACACGCTTCCTTCCCTTCTCACACCGCCCTGCCTCGAAGACTAGACTTCACTCGCTTCCAACGAGGCCGCTCCCCGAGACAAACTCAGCCAGGGCAGTGCCCCGAAAGCAGAGGCGTGGGGGTAACGCGGGCCCGGCCGTGTCTCTCCGCAGGGCAGCGTGCCGTTGAAAGAGCTGAACGCGAGGCCGCTCGAAGTCTTCATGTGCAGCGTGCTCAAGAGGCAAGGCTACGGAGAAGGCTTCCGTTGGATGGCCCAGTACATCGATTAACGCCACGCTCTCCCCGCTCCCTTCCGCCCCGCCTCCCACTGTTAAGGCCTCCTCCCGATTTGATCGCTCGGTGTCCGTCGCTTGAATTCATCCGCCCGTTTTGAGCTAATTATATCATGTACGCTGAATTGTAGAGCCTGAGGATTGAACAAATTATTTCCGGCCAGTTTGTAAGTTCCAAGTACCACGACCCGTGAGCTTTCTAATCCCGTGCGACGTTCTTTTGCAGCTTTTTAATTTAACAAGCCTCCGGCACCGTTTACTTTTTGGTCAGAGCAACTTTCCAGAACAGTATGTTTGAATGCACTTTTTAAACAGCTAAACAACTACCAATATGTGAAGAAAAAAGAGAAAAGAGAAAAAAAAAAAAGATATTTAATGCTTATGTTAAATTTTTTTATGTACTTTTTTGAAACTGGTTTTATAACTTTAGAGTATATAACCATCTTTCAAGGAATAATAATAATAATAATAAATAATAAGCTGATGGATGAATTGCATGATGCCTTACGGTTTTCAATAATATACTTTCTTATGCAACGTCATGCAATAAATTTGAAATCCAGGTTTTTTGGCAACTTTAATGGAAAATGTTTCATTTGAATGTGTCTTAACTAGCGAGGCTGCCTGATGAATCTGAACACGTGGGATATTTTCCTGAAGCGCGGAAGGCCACAAAGTAGTTTCGTTTTTAGAGTCAGGTGGGGTGTTTTTTGTTTGTTTTTGTTGGGGTTTTTTTCTTCAGACTACCAAATTGCAGGTCTTTTTAGCATTAGTAAAGGCAAAATCTAATTCGATGCCCTTAGAACCACCACCTTTAATAAGTGGTGCCAATGTTAATCCTCAACTAATGTCAGAAGTGGTCTTACTCTACTGGTCCCTGGGATTAAACCCTTGAAGCGACACAAGAAATAGAGGTGTTTTGCTGAAGAAATCAAGAGTACCATTACACTAAATACACTTGGAAGTTTTTAAGCCCAGGCTGGCTGGGGCTCTGAGCAACCTGCTCTAGTGGGAGGTGTCCCTGCCCATGGCAGGGGGGTTGGTACCAGATGATCTTTAAGGTCCCTTCCACCCCTGACAATTCTATGATTCTATTCCTAATTTAATTAGATTTGGGGTCTGCCAGAAGTGAAATAGTGAAACTGCCGGGGTGGGAAGGGAAATTAAAAAAACCATGTTGCCATTGCTGCTTGTGAAAACTGATAAATTCCTAAAAGGCCAATTGGCCAGTTTGACTTGTGGTGTTTTGAGCTGGCACAGGCTGGGTTGTTTTCCATGGTTTTGCCCTGAAACCTAACCAGTGTGGCTTGTTTTGGGGGTGATACTTGGTTACCCAGAGATCTTGTTTCCAGAGTTCTCACTGGTTTTCCCTGTCTTTGGAGGGGAAAGTTTTTCCTCCCACTATTTCCCCCAGGAGAGGACAGGTTCTTTTCAAAGAAAGAGTGTTGAAGTCCATGTGTCTGCTGCGGGTGATGCTGCTGTGGGCTGGGGATGTTTCACTCAGATCTGTCAAATGAAGGTAGAGTTTCAACCCTGGAGTTACTATTTCTCTCTGCTTGGTTTGAGGTTTGCTCTGTAGTTTATTTTCCCTTTGTACAAGCACAAACTGCCACAAGTGTTTTTGCTGAATCCCTTTCACTCGCTGTTGCAGGGCTTCTCCAAAATACTTCAGGCTTCTTGTTGCCAATATCTGTGGCAGCAAATGTATTTCTGGTTTGGTTTCATAAATAACTTTCTCTTTTGACCTGCTGGGCTTGAATCTGAGATTTAAAGCCTATAAGCTCATAGCAAATAAATGAGACTTACTTCTTGCCCAGATCTGAACTTGTCATCAAATATTGATGATCAGTTCCCCACAGCCCTGGACTGTGCATCTGAATAGGATGAATAATTCAGAACCTAACTCAAGTAAATTGTAGCTGAGGTTTTATTACTGCACAATCCTGCAAAGTGTTAATTCTCGTCTGCCCACGGTGAAGTTGAGAGTGCTGCTATCAGATGGCTTTTCCAAATGACCAGCACGAGGGAGTTCTGCATTTAAACTCATCTGTAGAGTAGTGGTTCTGGTGGATAAACCAAAACTGGAGGTAAGAAATGTCCCGGTGCCACAGCCTGTGGACACTGTGACACTCTGCTACTCACAGCTCTTACACAGGGAATCTACCTTCCCCCCCCCCATGATGGTGGTTATAAAGCAGAGGACAACACTGAACTCCCTGGATGGTGTAAATATCAAAAATACTACTTTCAGAGCCACGCTGTGATGTTGACGTGGGAGGCTTGGAACTGTGTTGCCTGTGCTGATGGAAATGAAGCCGGAGGTGGAGGTGTTCTGCTGCAGACCACTTCCCCAGGCTGAGCCATCGCGTGGGCACCGAGAGGTCCTCTTCACCTCCTCTTTCAGCCAACTGTGAATGACATCAGCAGTAAGGAAAGGGATGGTAGTATTAAGAAGAAAAAAAAAAAAAAGAGGTGATACTGCTTTAAAAGTGTGTGTTAAGAGTGATTCTTAGTATTATGGATGTATTCAGCTTCCGTGTTAAGTTTCAATGTGGTTGTAATAAGGGCATGAAGAAGTCTGGACCTTCTGTTTATCCACCTGGGTATTGTGATGGTTCCTGCACTGGGAACAGCAGATGGACCCTCACTGAAGTACACAACCAGTCTCGCTCTGTTTCATTCCTTTCAGTGGAGGAAGCGTCTTTCTTCTGTAGTTTACGTTCCGTGGTGCCCATGAATGTGACTGGGTGTTGTGTGTCTTTGTGGGAAGGCTTCATTAACAGACAAATGTACTGATGAGAGTGTTTCTGGTGCTTTTCATCCCCATCCCTTCCCTATCCCCCCGCTCATTTATTTCTGGAGGTTGTTTATTCCTATGATTGTGACCAGTCTTAAAAAAAAAAAAAAAAAGCAACATTCACCTTTGGGTTTGACTTCTCTGAACTCTTTCCCCGCCTCTTGACTATGCAGACTCCAATTCAACACCACTTTAAAGAATGTGAAAAAGAAAAGTCATTAATAAAGATGTTATTTATGAAGTGTCTCACTTTGGTTTTTACATTGCAACAGTTCTTTAAGAGAAAAGAATGTGGATTTCTAAGGTCCCCGTTGCACTGCAGTGACCCCACACACAAGAATCTATGGCTTGGATAAGATTTATTTGGCTTGGATTTAATTAAACTTGAGGTTTAATGCATATTATGTAACTGAGAGGCATTGCTGTGGTTCCGTCTTGGTTTAATACGTTTTTCAGCAACATTTATTGCCACTGGAGCTGAGAAGGATCTTTTGAGCTTTCTCACTTATCCTCTTGCCAGATCAAACTGACTTCATTAATGTTTCTGTGTTCAGGTGCTGTCTGTGATGTGCCAAAGATGACCCGTGGCATTCACTGGAATACAATAGCTGCGGGTGAGCTTTGTTGGGCTGTGATGAGGGGAACTGGATGTCAAACAGAACATTTGCCATCCACTTAATAGTATCTGAAATCGGGTCAGAAAAACGACGGTGGTTGTCTCCAATCCCACTCAGTTCACAGGTCTGCCTGAAGTCCAGTTGTCCTCCTCTTGTTTGTGCTGTCAGAGTATTCAGTTCTTGCCAGAATCCCCTGTTTCTATTGACTACACCACGCTCAGATTTAGTGTGTGCACCATAATTAGTTATGGACTTGCATTAAAACCAGCCTGATCCACTGACTCGGGGGGCATAGAACCTGTTTGCACTTAGACAAACCTCTCTTTGCACTAGCAGCTCAAGTGTAGAACTGAACGTTTTCTGGTTTTCAAATGTGAGTGCTCCCAGTGTTTTAAAAAAAAGCATAATTTATATAATAAGCTGCAGAAGAAAAGCTCAAGTGTTCTTAAACATGGTTTTTATGTGCTGTTTATTATGATGTTATCTCAGCCCGTGCTTGGAACTGAAGGCTTGGGAATAGAAAATAAAATTGTGACTTGGAACTTGAAGAAAAGGAGTTTTAATTACCAAATTATCAAAACCAGGGTCCAGTAGTGAGTTGTTTTATTTCAGGTGGAGATAAGAATATTCAGCCTCTGCTAAGGTTTCTGTTCGTGTGTGTGTGTGTGCCAGCGAGTCCTCCACTCAGAAGACTCTTGGAGCATGGAAGAAATGGCATTGCCTGTGTTAAAATATTTTAAAAGGAGATGGAAAGATCCAGTCTTCCAGGGGAATGATGCTGCCCTAGAATCCAGCTGCCCTCTGGGATCTGTGCTGGGACTGCATCAAGTGGGCTCTGTCATGGAGTTTAGGTGCTTATTGAACTGAGACCTCTCAGCCCTCTTGGACACAGCCCCTGAGAGAGCCTGGTAACCTACTGTGGTAGAGAACTGTTTGCCACTCCCAAGTATAAGCTCCCCTTAGAAATAAATTGCAAAATGCAAGCTTACTTGACTGCTTTTGGACTAGAATTAGTTTGGTGGTGAGTGGTTACGGTAAAATAATCATTAAAAATTGTACCTCTTGGTTTTCAGCTGACCCCAGTTCTTGCAGCATGTGTCCTGGCAGTAAACAACTTATAATAATTATATTGTAGAGCCTTTGATGCCTTTCATTCAAGGATCTCAGACCTTTCTACCTGCTGATGCTGCCTCAACGTCCCTCGTGAGGTGGAGGGCTCTCATTGTCCTCATTTAACCTGTGATCAAGGTGAGGTCCGGAGGGATCAGGTCCTACTTGGTTGCTGCCTGAACAAGAAGAGCTTTCAGGGGCACAGCAGATGAAGCAATGCCTCCTTTAACCTGGGCCCTGTTTGCCCATGTCCTAGGCTGATTGCAGAAGCTTTTATCACATGCAAGCTACTGAAGGTACTGCTCGAACCATGCGTAAATCGATGGCATCTGAGGTCACCACCTCTGAGCCTCTACTGTTCTCTGGCAGCTGTGTGGCACCCAACTATGACAATAGTTAGTAGGTAATGAGTTAAAAGAATAGCACAAAAAACTTGCAAGGTGTAGCGTGTGTGCAAAGCTTGGATCTGCTTGTGATTTCTGGTTCTCCTTCCAAAATGTGCCACATAAATAAACTCTAGCCCTGTAAAAAGGGAATTTAAAGGCAGACTTTCAGTATTTGGTCCAAATGCCTGGTTTTGGCACAGGTAATTAAGAATCTCTACTGTTTGATTCAATTTTGCCCCCACAAAGATAGTACTTTACTGTCAGAGGGGTTTGATTCACTCCCAAGAGCAGCACAAGCTGGAGCAAAGCCCTGGCAGCAGCTTGGGGCAGAGATGAGCTGTCGGAGACCTGATCTTAGCTCTGCAGTGATATTCGAGTCCCCAGAGCAGCAGTGGATGTGGCTGGTTTGTTGACAAGGGGTGTACTGTGACAAGCTACTGGTCTGGGAAGGGGTGAGACTGGTGCTTGTGATGGTATGTGCAGATCAGGGAGCTGGGCTAAGGTGGGGAACCCAACCTTACCCTGTCGAGAGGGTCTCGAGTGGTTCAGGTTTTGTAGCACATGGGGTTTCCGAGCCAAGGCAGCTGCTTTTCAGTGAGAATGTGGCTCCTGAGAGGAAGGTCAGAGTTTAAGTTTTGGTAAAGGTTTGTTGAAAGCCAAAAGCTTTGCCAGCAGCAGGAGGAGGGAATCGGCGTCGGGGTCCACGGCACAGGGGCTGCCTTGCACCTTGTGTGAGCACCTCTAGAAAACACTCGACCAAGTTCCTGGCTGGGCAGTGGTGGAAGGGAAAAATTAATTGAGTTGAAAAATGTCCTCTTGTCAGTGAGGCAGGAGGAAGAACAGTTCTGAACAGGGCTGCTAATGCTCTGCCACAGCTTGTTCATGGGCTGACCCCAGGGCTGGTGTTTGGAAATGCTGGTGCTTGTGAAAGCAGAGGGGAGGCAGAGAAATGAGCCAGGGACAGGAGCTGTGTTTCAGTCTGTGTCTCCTGCATTTCTCAGGTGATTTTGAAACGCATCCTGTAGCCTACAATTCAACTGGTTTTTTCCAAGTCCCTGAAAACTGCTGATCCCGTGGCCGATCCTTTCCCAAGGACAAAGCTGAGGTCGCTTATTTAATGCACTTGACTTCTGACCAGTGATAAGCACAAGCTGCAAAACTGAAACCCGTATTTTAAGCTCTCTCGTGCCTGTTGGCACTCGGAACTGGAGTTTGAGCTCAGCCTGGGCTATTGGTTCCAGCCCCCGTGCCCATTTTCTCCCTGCTTTCTTAGGGCAGGATTTTGAGTTAGGTTCAAAGAAACTGGAGCTGTGAAAGGAAGACTCCTGTAGGTGCCACTTAACTCTCCTGTTCCTTGTTATGTGTGTGCAGGGATAAAATGTGTAAACATATATGTATGTGTATATATATATATATATATACACACATAGGAGGTTTATCATAAATCTGTTCAAAACGTTACTGAGGTGCATTAGCATGAAATTGCAGAGGGCATTTAGTGAAAGTCTGCTCTTGGAGGAGGTTTTAAAGGCTAAAAAAACCCCCAAATCATGTGTTTACAGTAGAGCAAATAAAAAGCTTTGGCATTACCGGTGCATAAATAATTGCAGGGGAAACTGTGGGAGAAGCTCAGATGTAATTCAGTTGTCATTCAGTTTGCCTTTTGTTTCCAGAGCGTGTGCTTTGTGCCTGGCATCTGAGACACTTTTAGCATTTGGTAGCAAGAAGTTTGGGTGTTCCTACAAAAGGGGATGGTTTACTTGAGCGTCTTTTACTGTCCCCATTCACTTGCTCCTGCTCACTGGTCCCTGGTTGTGTCACTTGACTCTGAAGAGCTCCAAGGAGCAGCCCCAAAAGAAGGGTATGTTGATGTTTGTACTTGAAAATTGGTCTCTAAAGAGAACTTCCTTTTGATTTGTAGTCCTTTTTTAATCTTTTTTTTTTTTTTTTTAGCTCTGCTCTAGTCCTCCTATCTGCTATTACCACTTCTGTAATATCCTTTTGCTTCCTAATCTGTAATTTGAATTACCTCCTAAGTTTCACAATAGGACTTTTTTTCCCCTCAGGCTGATCTGGGGAGAGCTTTTCTTCAACAGTTGGATGCTTAAACTCCCAGGGAAGAAAGTTTCAAGGAGGTCCTCTATCAGAGAAGAAATTCTGCTTGTGTTTTCTGAGCCGTTGTCAGGCAGAACGTGAGTGAGAGAGTCAGTAAAAGATTTACACAGGATTGTTGCCATTATTTCTGGGACAAATGAGGGAAACCAAAAAAGTTACAGTCGCTGTGGCTGGTTGAAGTTGACAAGAGCTGCTGCAAGTCTGACTCGAGCAAAGAATGTGTAACAGATCCTCATGCATGTGACTGTGGGATGGAGTCTATTTATGTCTCCGTAAACATGACATTATGAAACCCCGGCCATGGAGATGGTGCTGGTGAAGTCCTTGTCTGACCTGGTGGGCTGTTGTTGGACTTACACCTCTCCGGGAGCACAGAGTGAATTTGAACTTGCTGCAGAGCATCATGCTGCTGGAAGATGTTTATAGGTAGGGAAGTAGGTCAAGCAGAGAAGCCAACCAGTACGTTGAGAGGTAAGTGGGAAGGTGCTGTGAGTTTTTGTGGTAGTATCTTACACAGCTTGTGGACATAGAGCACAAGGTGGCTAGGAAAAAAAAACCAAAACACATGCACACGAAGAAGTTTTCTTTTTGTACAGTCCAGATTTGAAATAGAGTCTTGTTAAAATAGATGTACAGCTGAGGTTTGGATCCTTTCTGCAACAAGGAAAGTGTGTCTCAAGACAGCAGAAGAAGGCAGGGGAAAAAGGATGTGGGAGAAATGGGCCAATCGTGCTTTGCTCTGGCACGTGTCAGGGGCTACCACTGGTGACCTGCATGGTGCATGAATGTGGTGGGGAAGGAGATGGTCCTGCCCTGAGTTCTCTGCTGGAGCCTACCTGGGCTGTGCCCTCCCTGCTGCTGCTCCTCCCCAGGAGATGTGTCCCAACCCCACTTGCTGGGACCATCTGCTCTGTGGCAGCTGAGCCTGCATTCCAGCTTTGAAGGTCTGTGATGTTCCCCACCCCAGATGCTTAATTCCTTCCTCCATACTCAAGGGCCACCACAGTTCTGCCCGAGGGTAGTGTCTCCATGTCCAGCACCCATACTCAGTGTATCTCCCTGCTGCAGGGAGGCTCCTTGGGATCCAGAGCCCGTTGCCAGAGGGGGGTGAGTGGGCAGGGAGTGGGCTGTGCACTGGGTTGCACCAGGCAAGGAGCTCAGTGGGACAAGCAGCAGCCTGCCTGCCTCTGCCTGTGCAGGCTGGTGGGAGGAGAACCAGAACCTGGGCACTGGGGGGGGGATGTCCTGCAAGGAGGGAGAGTGGAAACAGGGAGGAGAAAAAAAAAAACAACAACCCAATGGGATCCTGGATTGACTTGATTCCTGGTTTTCTCATCTCACAGAAACAGCAATCAAACCCCTGCCTCAGTGCAAGGGCTGGAGCAGACAGTGCTTTCAAAACCAGCCCTCCATCCACACACAACATCCCCAAACCTCCCCGAGCAGCCTCTGCCTTCACCTCTCTCCTGTGTAATGTGGCCTATGGGCATGTACTGCAACCCTGTGCTTGCTCCCTTTAGTCTGCATTTCCATATCTCCCTAGGCATTAATCTGCTCTCAGAGCCAGTCTTTGAGAAGTTTGTGGAGGGGTTTGTGCTAAGACTAAAAAAAATTAGGTGAGGGCAAAGGGGCAACATCCCCTAACAAAGCCCACTGTGGTACAGGAGAGGTTGGTGGTGGAAGGCTGTGCCAGATGGGGAGGTTTCAATCAAGAGCCCAGGCTGGCATGTCACCATTCAAGAGCCAAAATAAAACCCAAGCCCCAAATTCAGCTCCTTCCCACCTAAAAGTACCTTGGTGCCTCGTGCTGTGTGGCTGGGCAGCTCTGCCAGCAGTGAAGAGTTGGCGACTGCGGGGGAAATTTTGGCCAGAGATGACTTGCAATGGATTTCCTGTTAGCCCTCTGAAGGTGAACAAAGAAACGACTGGCCTAGAAGAGTAAGAAGGCAAGAAAAAACAAACTACGTACAATTCCACATCAAGGGGCTATTTGCTGTTGGAAAAAAACCAGGAATTTATGCCCCAGTTTAAGCTTCTTATGGTGTGCAACCCACTTTTGGGGTACTTAGAAATCGTCATAATCATAGGTCTGGGCATTCTTTTTATTCTCCCCACTGGTTTTCAGGTGATGTTCTTGTGCTTTTCTCTGCTTCAGACACGACTGTTGGTGCGAAGGCTGCTCTGGGCCTTGAGCAATCGATCCTCCTGCCCTTGAGATGAGTCTCAACCCAACGGAACCGTGGCAGGTCTGCTGGAGCAGCTGCTGCCTGAGCTCACAGCCAGCTCGCTGTGAGCACAGCTCCCACTGACTCCAGTCAGCACAGCTCCCACTGACTCCAGTCAGCACAGCTCCCACGGACTCCAGTCAGCACTAAGTCTGCGGGAGATTTGAGGTGGGATTTATGTCACACAAGGAAGTGCAGCATCGTATGTTTGGGGTAAGACACTTAAGAGTCAGTCAGTCTCGACAGCTGTGGGATTCAGAATCCTAGAATCATAGAGTTGTCAGGGATGGAAGGGACCTTGAAGATCATCTGGTTCCAACCTTCCAAACTTCCAAGGATGGGGCTTCCACCACCTCTCTGGGCAACCTGTTCTAGTGTCTCACGACCCTCATGATGAAGAACTTCTTCCTAAAGAGGTAACACATCCAAACTCCTTAGTTTCTTTTGCTGTATTGGTACCTGTTCAGTAGCAGAGGTACACAAGGAGAATTCCTGGGGTCTGGCTGCATAAGAAAAGCAGGATCAAGCCTGTCATTTTGCACCTTTAAACTCTGAAGGTTTGGTTTCCTCATCCCTCTCACACTGCTGCTGACGTTGCGTTTGCTGGGCAGGGGTGATGATGTGTCTCTGCTGGGCAGGGGTGATGTGTCTCTGCATGGCAGAGCTGACCTCCAAAAGAGCTCCTTTTGACTTGGATTCCAAAAAGGCAGGGTTACAATCTGTGGAAGAACTTCACTGAAGTGGATAATTTGCATGGTGGCCCTACCACACCCCCCCATGAATTTTAGTATATGAGGTCTCAGTAATGAGCAGTTGTGTTTTCTGGCTGGTTTCTGGAAGCTTGATGCTTCCAGGTATTTCAGCACTAACATGCAGAATCATAGAATGGTAGGGGTTGGAAGGGACCTCTGGAGATCATCGAGTCCAACCCCCCTGCCAGAGCAGGGTCA
>WTSP01005939.1:90538-141271 GCA_025331215.1 Actenoides lindsayi | reverse complement strand
TCCCTTCCCTTCCCTTCCCTTCCCTTCCCTTCCCTTCCCTTCCCTTCCCTTCCCTTCCCTTCCCTTCCCTCTTTTTTCCTTTCCTTTCTCCTTTTCTTTTCTTTCCCCTCGTTTCCTTTCCTATGTTATGTTATGTTATGTTATGTTATGTTATGTTATGTTATGTTATGTTATGTTATGTTATGTTATTTTTTTCCTTCCTCTCTTTCTACATTATACCTTAAAAAACCCTGTGACAGAAAGAATCTCCGCTCTGATAGAAAATGAAACAAGAAATCAAGGACAAAGCCCACTGTAGTGAGTAAAACAGCAGTGGGAAAACTGCAAAAAGGTGGTGTAAGTTAAATCAGTAGAAAGTGGAAGCAGTTTCTACTGGTGTAGCACCATGACAGTCACCTGCTGGCATCAGCTTGGTTCCTCAAATATCGTAGAATCACAGAATGGCAGGGGTTGGAAGGGACCTCTGGAGATCATTGAGTCCAATCTCCCCAGAGCAGGGTCACCCAGGGCAGGGCACTCAGGAACAGACCCAGGTGGGTCTTGTAAGTCTCCAGAGAAGGAGACTCTAAACCCTCTCCAGGCAGCCTGTTCCAGGCTCTGTCACCCTCACAGCAAAGACGTTCCTCCTCATGTTGAGATGGAACCTTCTCTGCTCCAGTTTATACCCCTTGTTCCTTGTCTACTGCTGGGCACTAAAGAAAAGAGCCTGGCCCCTTCCATTTGACACCCCTCAGATATTTATAGCCATTGATAAGATCCCCTCTCAAATACGTTTGATAATAAGATATCCCTTCTCATTAATAACGTTTGATACCTTTTCAGAGGGTCAGCACAGCACTGCTTCTCACCATTATCACTTTAACCAAAGGCCTCACAAGGGCTGTATCATCACGTTCCACCGCAGTACAGCCGGTCATTCTATGGCAGAGTAGGGCAGGATTAAATCCTGCTGACATCACGCTTGATTAATTACCAAACTGAACTGCTGCAACTAGAAGGGAAAAGTACATGGTCAGGGTGATGGTACAAAGGATGGACTGGGAGATAGCTGGCCATCTAGGAGGACGTACAGCCCCTGGCAGGGACTGCTAGCATGGAGTGTGAAGCAGGTGACTAAAAGAACGTCAGAGCTGAGCACTCTAGGTCCTGAGAACCGGCAATCTGCTTCATGTCTAATTACTGAGAATTAGGAGCCTTGGGAAAAGTAAACTACATTGGAAGAAAGGAAATGAGTATTAGCAAAAGAGATGGTGTAAATTCCACCGCACACTCGAGTTTAAAGAATCTTTATATTAGGACAGAGCAGTGTTTTGAGATACAACGGTATTGATATTCCTAAAACCCCTTTCTCTTAAGGTGTTCCTGGAAAGGGTTTATAAGAGAAAATACTCCAAAGAGCCTATGCAGCTCTAAAATTGATACCTAGATTATTTTCTCGAAGAACAAGAGTTGTGTTTGTTTAGCTCTAGACCAGAAATTTCCTGGAAATACATTAGCATGTATTTCATAAGACACGCAGCTGAAAGGGATATCCAGTAAGTACCAACAACCATGCTATTCAAGAAGGCAGGTGAGAAACTGGGCACCAGGAGGTCAGAAAAGAAAAGGAGGTACTGTGCAAGTTATTAAGCAGCTTTATAAACCAAACCAGTCCAATTCACTTCAGGGAAAATGGTGATTGCTGCTTTGTTCAGAGAAAATTGCTGAGCTCTTTTCTGCATTACAGAATGTCTATATTTCACCTGCGATACGGAAGGAAAAAGAAAACCGTGTGAGTCCTAAAATCTGGAATCCAAAGCTAAAGAAATTCACTTCAAGCCACAGAATGTTTAGCTATTAGAGGACCTATAAACATTTTTGTTTCACGAGTGAATGTTTAATCTAGCACAATACCCGTTCCATAGGAAACTGTTAATAGTAACATTTTGTAGCAGTTGTGTGTATGTCCCCACTGGACCTCTAAATGAAGTCTGCGTAAGGACTGCAAAGGTAGTAACCCTGCAGCTACAGCTATAATTATCAGGATTTAATGGTGTTTATGAATGACTTGCTATGAGTCAAAGGATAATAATATGTCTTATTAAAAATTTATTCCAAGTTATTTTTATAAAACTTTACTCATTTACATGTCACCGGTGATTGTTCTTTTAAATGAAACAATAGGACAATAAGGAACATTTAGGCTTGAAGAGAAATCTTAGCACAGGGTCGTTACATAATGACTCAGTAAAAACAAACAAACAACATGTAATCTTTGTAACACGGCAATTAAAAATGTAAACCTAAAAGTGAATGTGTTGAGTAAAGAAAAAAAAAAAGAAAGAAAAAATAGCCTCAAATAAGAAAGACCTTTAGTGCCCTATGAAAATAATGCTAAGCCCCAGTTTGGTGAGCATTTCCATCCATATTTAGATGCTGTCTGATTCACTAAGATAAATGACCAGAGATCTTTTTAGCAGCTAATGGCTAAACATGACCCAAATGGAACTACAGCCAGATGGCACATGTGATTAGTGGAACATGGCTATCAGATCAACCACAAACCTGAATAAGCTAATGTAGTTCAAGATGCATTAACTAATAATTCCCAGGAAGTAAAGATTTCAAACCAAAGAAACACAAGGAATCTTTTTTTTTTTCTTGACAAACTTAATGGCAATATTTAATTGATACCCTGTTGCTATATAGAATACAATGAAAAGGAACTTCATCTAAGTCATAGTAAAGGGAGGTGGAGGATCAAAATTCTCTTCACAATTTTTTTTTTCCAGTTACTGTTACTGGTTTAGACTGAACCGAGCCACCTTAGTCTGATATTTCTGTCGTCTTCTCACTCCAAATTTTAGCCTCAAGCAGAACATTTACAATATTACCTAAACTCTGACAATCAGAAGTAGTTGAAAAAAAAATTCCTTTTTTTTAGTATATGGATGAGAGAGAGCTATTGAAAGTCAGGACAAGATAACAAATATCAGGACTCCTAGATCCTGCACACATCTGCCACTGAATTAATATCCACAGGAAAATGAAGTATGTAGATTATTCAAAAATATCCACCAACGTCTTTCAGGGGCTTTTTTAATATTTATGACCAACTTCCTAAAAAGCTGTTAATGAAACTCTGAGCCTTGTGCAATATGGATAGTCAAGAGGTCTGTTCTGTTTTCCTCTAATGGTGCACCTTTGCCCACCAGTTCAACACAACACATCAGGGATTTTGCCCAGCTTAATATTTTTGAGTCATATTACAGAAAATAGGTTTAGGAATCAGCATTGACTTAATAGGGAACAGGGAGGACACACCAGAAGACGATTAAGTGATACAAGCTTGACAAGTAGGCCCATGAAGGTAGGGAGGCTCTGCTTGAAGGTAGAGAGGGTCTACAGAAGGTTCTGGACAGGCTGGATCACTGGGCCAAGGCCAATGGTATGAGGTTCACCAAGGCCAAGCGCTGGGTCCTGCACATGGGTCACAACAATTGCACTAGGGGAGGTTTAGATTGTGTATTAGGAAAAATTTCTTCACAGAAAGGGTTGTCAAGCACTGGAACAGGCTGTCCAGGGAAGTGGTGGAGTCACCATCCCTGGAGGTATTTAAAAGATGTGTAGATGTGGCGCTTAGGGACGTGGTTTACAGGTGACCTAGTAATGCTGGGTTAATGGCTGCACTTGATGATCTTAAAGGTCTCTTCCAACCAGAATGATTCTATGATTCATGTGAACCTCATGAGGCTCAACAATGCCAAGTGCAAGGTCCTGCAACTGGGGTGGGGCAATCCCCAGTATCACTATGGGCTGGGGGGTGAAGGCATTGAGAATACCCCTGCAGAGAAGGACTTGAGGATACTGGTGGATGAAAACTGGATGTGAGCTGGCAGTGTGCACTTGCAGCCCAGAAAGCCAATTGTATCCTGGGCTGCCTCAAAAGAAGTGTGGCCAACAGATTGAGGGAGGTGATTCTGCTCCTCTTCTCTTTGGTGAGGCTCCACATTGGAGCACTGCATCCATCTCTGGAGCCCTCAGCACAGGAAAGACATGGACGTGTTGGAGCAGTAGGCCCAGAGGAGGCCACAAAAACTATCAGAGGGACGGAACACTTCTCCTATGAGGAAAGCCTGAGCAAGACGGGGTTGTTCAGCCTGGAGAACAGAAGGCTCCAGGAAGACCTTTTTGTGGCCTTTCAGTACTTAAAGGGGACTTATAAGAAGGATGGGGACAGACTTTTTAATATGGCCTGTAGTTACAGGACAAGAGGTAATAGTCTTAAACTAAAAAAGGGGAGATTCAGACTAGATAGAAGAAAGAAAATTTTTATGACAAGGCTGGTGAAACACTGGCCCAGGTTGCCCAGAGAGGTGGTGGAAGCCCCATCCCTGGAAACATTCAAGGTCAGGCAGGATGGAGCTCTGAACAGCCTGCTCTAGTTGCAGATGTCCCCGCTCACTGCCAGGGGTTTGGACTAGCTGACATTTAAAGGTACCTTCCAACCCAAATCGCTCTATGATTCTATATGGGGAAAGAGGCAGCATGTGCAGCCAGAGAAGAAGTAAAAGGGACAAGCAGTGAACTCTTACACAATAGTCTGCCAGCAAAAATATGAACATCCATTTTGGTTTGATGAATATTTAAGTGTTTATGATTAAAAGATGGTTTTAAAAACAGTGTTACCAGGAAGCAAAGTCTGAAAAAGGACACAAGTACACTCAAATAAAAAATAATCTCAGTATAAATGAATAATTGGAGATTTTTTTTTAAACTTGTCACTCAGTTCTGATCCTTAGCTAACCCTTAAAGAGGTGTTGTTGTAAAGGTTAATTAATTAAAGTGCACAAAGATGATTATTTGAGAGCTGCTAGGTAAATGCAAAGTACTGTTACGATAGGTTAATATTTTGCTCTCAGGGCACAGCCACGTTTGACACCAAGGTAGGTTACATTCTGAGACATGCGGTTTCAAAGCTCAGGGCTTTATCCCACTTCCACTGAAGCAACGGGGAAGGTTTCTGTGGGTGATAAAGACCTTTAAAGCTGGCTCTGAGGATACAGCTGTACGACATAAAGCTATCTCCCAGCTCTGCTACTATGTGCCTCTGGCTGAAGACAGCTAATCTGTCTTGCTTTTCAGGGAAGCTAATTAGGCCAGCAGATACCCACACTGGGATCTAGCCGGGGAATCTTCGGAGGAATGCCACTGCTTTGTGTAGGACTAACCACAGAAAACACAGGGAATTTGGTAAAAACAACCGAGTTCCAAAGTGGCAAGTGCCCCCTGGTTCACATGGACAACATGGAAATTCACAGGTCACAGATCACCACTGATGTATGTTTTGCTGCAGAGATAGGAGATTTGAGCCACTTCTTCAAGGTGGCACTTTGTCTCTGCTTACCAGTACTCCCATCGTGTTACAATCAGATTCCTGCTCACAGGATGCTGTCTCATCTCCATACCAGCACCTCAATCCCAGTTTGACCCCACGGCACATGTATCTGACACTAGATATGAGAAGATACCCAAGAAGTCTGAGACCAGCTTACCATCATTTTCTTCTCTCTGCCACCCTGTAATAGCTGCAGTTAGCAGAAACAACTATGCTATTTCCCTCCTTACACAGAACGGGATGAGGAGCCTGTGGCTTTCTCTTTGAAGCTTGTGAGACTCTAGAACCTGCTCCTTATAGTCCAAAAAAGCCCACATTTGGGGCCTTTCCAGCAATGCAGCAAAAGACATCTGTTTGATTAGGGGGACTGAGGATGAAAATCAAAGGTTAGTTCCACTGGAACTGACTTCAGCTCTGCTAAGGTTTAATTTAATTTAATTGACCATATAATTAAAGATGTTACGCTTTTAGAGACTTGGACAGACACCTTTACTATTTTACACTTTAGCATATTAAAAAAAAAGAAGTTCAGAGCTGGATTTGAAATCAGAATTCAGAATTCAAGATTGCTCGGACTTGCTTCAGGACTAATTCACAAATCATAAAAGTATAACTAGTGTAACGAGAATTTCTTCCTAACTACTGTAACAAGAACTATGCACAAAGGAAAACCATAAAGTGGAATGTGTGAACAATGAAAAAGCAGGTCCTGGTCACTGTGGCAGAGATTTTCTTACCTGGTGCAGCACACAGAAAGTCCATCTACAGACTGAGATCCTGGAACAGATTTTGCCAGTGTTTATGGACCTGATGCTCTCTATCCATTTCCTCTACAAATCCTGGAAACAGGCAGCATTGAAACTCTGTTAAAAAAGAACAGAAAGGAATTATCTATAAAAATGTTTCTTTAAGGAAGATCTGAATATTACTATACATCTTTTATATGTGCTTTTTTCCTTCATTAAGAAAAGCTCTCTGATTTCTCAGTTATTATCTTCCAAGGAAAACTGGACTGGTACAGATAGATGAAAATGTAGAAAAACAAGTCAACAGTGTTTCCTCAGCTATTGTGTACAACCACCTTATCAATTAGTAAGAACACTTGAATAGTGATTTGGGAATACAGACATGGAACCATTCTTTTCCAACAAACAAGGACATGGAATATAGGTGATATACTGGTAAAAAAAATAAAATGCAGACAACTTTCTTCAACTTGTCATCACACAGTATTTTAAAATGAGCTTGGATATGAAACATTCTTGCAGGGATAAGAGAGAATATTATTGATAACCATACAATTGAAAGATTTATATACCTTAAAATTTTCTTAAATAAGAACAGCTATGTTATTTCAATTTAGGCAAATAGCTGTTAAAAGTAAAACAATTTCTCTGTAACAGTTACCAGGAAACATTTATTTCCATTTCTCTACATTTAAGTTTGTCCTGCTAATAATTCTTTGTTCCCACCTCATCTCCTTTACTAAATGATGCTGAAAGTAAAAGAATGGATGTTTCCCTACATATATTCTTCCTCTCTACCTCTTTTCCAGTAGAGGAGAGGAAAGAAGTTGCAGGAGTACAGAGGGGCACAGATAACATCACGCTCCTTTATTTTTTTTGTAGAACAGAGGGTGCTCTTGCACCTATTCCTTGGTTTTACTTGAGGCCAGTCACAGCAAAGGAAGGTGAGATCAGATATTGAGCCCCTGAGAGTGTCATCTCATCTGCCTCCAAACCTCTAACATCACAGAAGCAGACACACAATGCTATTATAAAGGCCAGTGTCCTGTCCTTCCCACTAGTACCCAAGGAATGATGCTTTCCTTCTTCCTATCTTCACAGTAAGGCCAACTGCACACCCTGAGGGGTCTCCATACAAAATTCTGATTTTAGATGAAGAGAAAAACAAGCTCCCTTCTAGCCGTGATATGTGATTAAAGCAAAGCCAACCTGAATCAATTTTTAAAGTCTTTTCTGCAGTACTAAAGTTCTGGGGGAACGTGAGAAGAAAAAGAGTTACTACCGAGCCTTGTTCTTCAAGTCCAAACATTTAATTTTTTCAGTCAGTCTAATCAATAGCATGATTGGGAAATAACTGATTAATTTATAAAACAGACTCTGTCTTATTAATTAATCAGTTATTTTCCAATATTCCAAATTTTAGATATAAAATGGTTTGAATGTGAAAGAGAAAATTCAGTTACTGAAAAATCTATATTTGATTTTTTTTTTTTTTTCCTGTTTGGAAGTTATCTCTAAAAATATAATCAAAAGGTGGAATATGATATATGCATGAGTGAGAAGTCCTCAGAAATTCCAGTCTGACAAGATCAAAGCTCCCTACCTGCTCACCATCACACCTCCAGGAGAAACAAAGGACCACGCTGAGGACATTCATTCACAAGAAGGACATTCTAGATGTAAATTCTAACAGTGTGGAAATGTTTTATCATCTTAATCTAGACACAACATTTTTTCCATCTCTTTTCTTTCATGTCTCTATTTCTGCCTCCTTTTACTCCTATATACTTATTCCTCTTTGAAGCCTTCACGATTTGTGGAAACAGAAAATATTTTTCTATAGAAAATAGAAATAGAAAATGTTTTTCTATAAGATTTCTGTCTTCCAAAAGAAACAAATTGACACAACTGTACGAGCAAAGCATGCAAATTTGCATACACTATATACACTGTTTTGCCCCCAGTATTTTCTACATGTTGTACAAACCATAGATGTGAAACAGAAAAAAAGTGAATACGGGATATTTGTAACATTTTAGTAACTTACATTTAATAATACTTAAAGTATACATTAAATTTAAATTATCCCTTATATCTGTCAGAAAAGAAAGACTACCTAGATGGTTTATAGGCACAATGTCTCCAGGGAGCATCACAAATTCACTTGACGTCCTTAAGTAATGAATTTTCCATTTGAAGCTCTGATTTAGCTGAAAGGTGTAAAACCACACGCAGACAAACAGGCAGGAATGGAGAGTTCCCTCCCGACTGTGCATCTGAGCACCTGCTCATTCACTGTTGATTCTAGCAAAGGTACTGAAGAAATAGCCACCCGGTACTGGTGTTTCATACAGTCATATTCAAAAACTGGTTATAATTTTCTTATTTTCCTCACCTATCAGAACTGGGAGTTTAGCTACAGAGACATGACTTTTTTTGGGAGATGAACATCCCCAAGTATTCTGACAAATGTCTGTGTCCCTGGGAAACAGACATTTGGATTGCATTCCAACCGCTTTGGTTTTGACGGTGTTAATAGCTATAACCATGGTACCAGGGCTAGCAGTTTGGTTCATTTCTTACACCAATCATTTCTGTAACCTTTTTTCCAAAATCTTTTTGTGAATTTTCATAAAATTTTCCTTGCTTTCCGTTTCTTAATTTTTTTTCTGGAAATGTTTTTGTTGCAGTTTCAATACACACAACTATCAATTCAATTTATCGCTTGCAAATTATGAAAAACAACTATATTTTAAATATTTTTAATTTAAAGTAATTTTATATCTCACAAATGAAAACATTTCTTCTACTTTTATTTTAGTATTTCAGACATTAGCTTTTTAGAAAAAAAAAACCATTTTTTATTTAGATTCAGTGTTCCTTTTCCATGTTCTTCATTTCAGCTCTTGATTTGTTCTGCATTTCTATCCTGTGTCAACTCTAGGAGCTCACTTCTCCATTTTATATCACATTGTTCATATAATTCCACCTCTATCACATGATGTCCTGGGTATTCTCTCACTAGATGAGTACATACAGTTTCTCACTGGTTCAATGTAGTCACTTGAAGTCACACTTGAAACCAGCCTCTTCTCACGACTGAGGGTTTGTCTGTTAGAAGCTCTGTCTGAAGCAAAGCACAAAAGACAGAATCTTTGGTGAAAGACAGAAAACAGCAGTCATTTCTTGAGAATATTTCCCCAGCCTTACAAAGAGCCCGGCACTCTTCTTTCGTTACCACGCTCGACACGTGCTAGCTGATGGTTCTACTATTTTGCCAGCAATTACACATTTCATCTCATCCTCATGATGCTTTCCCTCCCTCCTTCCAATCCTGATGTAAACAACGGAGATCATGTAATAGATGTTGATTCTATCCTTAACGTTGAGCTGTAAATTCAAGATCTGTTGCTCCCACTGTGCTTGTAACCAGGCAGCTCACAGTACCAGCAGTACTCTGGGGAGCCACAGAGGTGTAGGGAAGGGAGAGGAGAGTCCTCCTTTTACAGAGCTTGCTGAGTAGAGAAGCCTTCACACAAGTTTTGCAAGTCCACTCTCAACAGATAGTATCTTGCCTGAGACCTTCCGGACTAGATTCTGGGCCCAGCTCAAGGTTTGGAGTGCTGGAGTTGATAAAACCAGGAAAAGAGGAGGCATCTGCTACTCTTCATCTAGCTCCTCCTGCTCTTCTTGAGTCTTGACAGAAGCGGGTACTGACTAGAAACCATAAGTATTCTCAACCTGTCCTTGGCTACTTCTGTTCTGGAAAAGGCTCGTATGCTAGATGCTGCTTCTCAGGAACAAGACAGCACTCCAAAGCCCATATGCATACAAGATGAAGACAGAGAAATTCTCCTGAGCTCTAAGTGCTCCAATTGTATCAGTAACTAAAGCCTTTTTTTCTACTAAGGGGAATCAAACAACTTGCTGGGTTTAGAACCACTTCACAATCATTGAGAGGCAGGTGCCATGGACTTCTTGACAATTTGCCTGAGCCGTCTATCTGTGGATAGACAGCCATACCCTTCTATCTAGCTGTCTCTATACATCTTGCATCCATGTGTTATGCCTATTTTATATGGTGCTGGTTCCTGAAAAAAACTGTACCGTATAGTTTTTCTAAGCTTTTGCTTTAAGGTTGTTTCTGCCTCTCTGATTCTGAGCTTTGTTTGAAGCAGGTTCACTTTAAAGTTGTTCCTCTTGTGTTTTATTGCACCTAATTTGCTACTATTTTGGCAGTCCTGTGTCAAAAGAATCCAAAAGAAAATCAGCTGTGTCTTAATTTGAGATGAATCAGATTGCAAAGTAAGGCAGGCAAAAGAGTTTTGGTTTTGTCAGTCATCTTTGTGTAGAAGCTCTATTTGCTCTATGGCTTCATTCACTGTAGCATTAACTTGTCTATAAAAGAGGGACAATTACGTTTCCTTCCTTGATAAAGTCATCTGCAGTATATGGCTGGATAGGGTAAATAAGTTATGCATTTTTTAATAATGAGGGAAGAGACCTGCAAACACTTCAAAGTTCTTAAGAATTGATGTATTGGTAATAATATAAACTGCTAGGGCCTAAACTTGAAAGCAGCTATAGTGTGGATATTTTTAATCTATTATTTTCAAAGATCGATACAAAGTGTCACAAGGTATTAGGTCTTTCTGGTTTGCAACCAAGGAAAATATTAAGAAACATTAGAAAATTTAAACAAAATACATAACAAAAACACAAGCCATTCTGAAGGAAAAGTTCCTATTACATGATTTTCCTGCAATACAGATTATGGGTCAACTCATACCTATATTTTCTTCATATGAGAGTACATGTCCTCAGCTCCACAGAAAGAATAAAGGCTCTGTCCATGAAAATGTTTGAGTGAGATTATATCTGAACAACAAAGATATTTTTAAAGCAATAAAGTATTAAACAGATGCCAGTGTTTTCTTAGATACCTAAATGGCCTGATATGGAAGACAGTCAGGTAACAGCTTTGAGCTGCGAATGTTTGCAACAGAATGTGAAGCCATATAAATCTCACTTGAATTGCACTGCATTAGAAGCTCAACATGCAGAACAGGCCTGTTGAAAGAGCTGTTAAAAGTTCACAAATCTTTTCAGAAATTCAAGGTTGAATTGATGTAGGCACATTTATTAATTTGATTTCAAATTATGGAAAACTCCCATTTTTGAGAGGTGTATGGTTTAAAGAAAAACCTAAGTTCATCTTAGAAATTTTCAGCAATTGCTTTTCAAACTGTTTTACACCCCAAACTCAGGATGAAATGTTACAAGTTCTTTCTAAGGGAATGTGATAACATAAAGCTAACACATTCTGCATATTTCTGGAGTAATTCCAGGCCAAACTGTATCTAGTTATCAGACGTATCAATTACATACAGAAAACAAGAACTATAGCAATTTCATGGGCCAAAATTCAGTGGCTTATACCCTGAATTTGCAGATGTATTCAAGCACATCACAGCTCTTTTGCCTCGGATTTCAGGGAGAGACTTACCCACTAGGGAAATGGATGTGGTCATCAGGCACGTGTTCAGAACTGGCTAGAACTGAACAACAAATGTAGCTCCCTCCGCGGAGCTTCCAAACAGCTTCACAACCCAGCAAATTGACTCAGGATCTCAGAGCAGCCTGGTCTCCTCTGCCATGCCTCTGTGGGCTAAGACAGCCACCAGAAAAAGAAAAGGGAATCTGATGAACAGAAGAGAAAAAGGATTGTTCAGATTGTTCAGCACGGACTGTTCAGCTGCACGATGCCAAAGAAAGTTTCACGCAAGGGTTGACTTCCATCAGCTGGAGTAGTCCAAGGTGCTACATACACATCTGCTTAAGGATCTGAACGTCCCAGAATGTTTTTTTGACCATTTGAAAGTGATTGGGGTCCTTTCTCCTTGAAAGCTGCACTAATAATCCACTAAGGATTTCCTCATCACTCTGATTTGTGACTGGAGTAATGTGGGATCTCTGTGGAGAGAGATTTCTGAAAAAGATAATGGTCTGCTTAGGATGCTATGACTCCTTATCAAGTAACAGGCAGCAGAAATTATATTAGAGGATTATTTGATTTTGCACTTAGGTGTTTCTCATTATGAGGCTCAGTAACAATTCTACTGTTCCAGAGCTTTTGTCATTAACAGCATCCCACCTACAGCAACCTCTGTTAGTCAATAATAACAGCTTGTTTAAAAATAGCAGCATCAACTTGTTTGCACTGCTATTATCTGTGCATGGCTTATTTCCCTACCAGACTCTGGGATGGTGCATAACCTGGCTTCTCTTGGACTTCTCTCTTTCTGTCTTTTTTGCAGCTTGTTTTAAGATCAGAAGAGACGGGCAGATCTTTAGTAAACAGTAGTAATGTAATTGCAATGTTGCTACAGTCCTCAATAGTAAAATACAGCAGCCAGAAGGAGCTGTATATTCATTAGTCAATAAAGTATTAGCACACATTTTATTGAATTGTAACCCTTTTTTTCGTTGATGAAGATGTTGTGTAGTTTTCACCTTGGTATAAATCCCAGTGATTAATTTAGCATTCAGAGTTGGAGTAAGAGGAGGAAATTCAGGTCAAATTCCAACCCAGCCTTTCAGCATCTCTTCCCTTCTTGCTTCAGACTCAGATATTCAATTTTATTATAACATAACTTTTAAAAACAAATAGTGATATGAATGGTGGATTTTTGTAGGGCTGCCTGTTCCCTACACGCCACTAAGGAATCATCTTTATCCTGCAATCTGACAACTACTACATTCAGGTAGATGTTCTTGTTTGTGAATACAGAAGGTGATTCAAAAGGCATTGCTATGCAGCATAAAGGGAATTTATTATGCCAACTATATATGTACTATATCTTACTCCATTTATTAACATAAATAATTATTGTAACACTGCACTGCACTGGAATAGGCCTAAAGATAATTGAATACAAAATTAATATACTTTTTATATATCCTCATGCTTTACAGTTAAGCCTTCTGTTTTGTGACAGAAACCTAGAATTAAAGCACAAGAAACAATTCATGTTATAATTATGTGTTCCTAAACTTATATTCAAAAGCACTGGCAAACTATTGTCAGACTATTTGCATACAAGCTGAACAATTAAGTTGTCAGCTGATTCTATTTCTTCTTTTTTTTTTTTTTTTTTGTAAACTGTTCAAGTTTTTTAATCCATTTGGTTATCAGAGACAGCCAGAACTTTCAACACGACTTCATTCCTTAATTTAAAACAGCATTAGTGGGGATACATTACCTAAAGGAAGAAGAGAAATACATTGATATTTTTAGTGTATTTCTCTTACTCTTAGGGTACCTGACAGTTCTGAAAAGTGAATTAATAGCATACATGGTAAAAGAATGGTAGACTTACTGTCAACTGAGAGCTGCAGCAAAGCCTTGATTCAGTTATGCTAGAGGTAAGTATTTTGATCCCACTGTTATGCTGTACTTTTTCCCCAGCACAGCAAGCTGATGACTCTTGGTTTCTTGGAAATATCATTAAAAGTTTTGGGTTTTAAATAGGAGAATACATTTGACCTCAAAGGGGAAATACTTTGATTCTCATAAACAGAAGGTGAAATTCCCCGTGTTAGAAAAAAAAATGAATAGTGCAGCTCATTTCACAAGAAGAACCCTCTGAAAAGAGTATCCCAATTTCCTGCAGACACTGAGTGTCAAATTGAGATATGTCGCACATGAAAATTCAAGCCCCTTTCTCATCTAGTTTTAGTTCTGCTCTGTCCTGGACATTAGCAGATTTGATGTCTGCAAGGAGGAAAAAAAACCCAACCCAACATAATTTAATTTGCAGAATCCATTCACAAATACACCTTTTTTATAAAAAAAAAACCCACCCTTTTTTTTTTTTTTAATATTTTATTTATTTATTTTACCTTGAATTAAGCAATTGGATCTTTGAGAAAGCTATATTTAGGTTTTGTTTTTTTTAATTGACCCATTATTTTGCTTGCTTTCACTGCCAGAACCCCCTACTGCAAACAAGGATAAGGATGCTACCTGGACTTCATTTGATGAATAGTTTTAATTAAAATATTCTGTACCATAAGTATTTTAATGTTGCAGACAAACCAAAGGTATGCAGTAATAAATTAAATTATACATTTAAATTAATCTATAAATATGCTATAAAATTGACAGGATATTTTTAAGATAGGGAATGAGACATGGATTGCTAATTATGACAATTAAATATCGTGAGTAAAAATAAATGACAATCAATATCCTAGAACCATTTTGCAAAAAGAACAAAAAGGGAGGAAATACAATATCATTTAGATGTCTATAAAAGTGAAAAATTATTAGCAAGTCGGCGTCCTGATTTTTCTATTGTAATAAAATGATAAGCAGTAGAACATTATACATTTCATCACCGCTAGCCATAAATACCGTACGTATACTGTACTGGCACAATCCATTATGGAATTCTTCTATTTGGGTCTATTATGTTCAGGATAATAACATGTTTAATTTTTACTAATAAAATTTCCAGGGTTTCTGCTCACTCAGAGAGTCTGATCTAGAAGCCAGTGAGGTTACTGGAGGCTTTCTCTTTGCATTTGTTTTTTTGGATCAGCCCCTACTTGAAAAAAAAGCAGGCAACCAACAAACCCAGCGACAAATAAACGCAAGTGGCAGCAGTGTAGTTGTTATGTACACATAAGCAGCCCCACAGACTTTTTTTTTTTTTTTTTTTTTGTATGAAAACACAGCCGTGGTTTCATCCTAGCAGCAGGATATCTGGACCAAGCATTAGCTCATATGTCACAGGACACCTACCTGAAATTCTTTTTAGTAATTACTTCTTCCCATCATAAGAACATTAAGGCCAGCCAAAAGAACACAGTGTTGCTTTGTTAGGGGGTAGGAAATGTATAAATGAAACAGAAACCCACTAAATTACTGACTCGAACTTGTTTGGTTTAGCAGTATTGGTGTCGCAGCAAAGAGATGCATTTAACTGTCCATCTTCACAACCATTTATCAAAATAGTAAAGGGAAAAAAACCCCAACCGTGAAGATAGGACTTTTTCCTCATCATGGGAGATTTGGGCTAACATTCATTATTGTATTCATATTAAAAGCCTATTCCATGTCTCTCAATCACATATTTTCCTTCTCATTAAGGCATATTCACTTTTTTGCTAATTAGGTGTTCTTTGTTGCACAATGTTTGCTCTAATCTTTTGGAATCTCTCTCCATATCCAGTCATTGCCTTCATTACTGGCTCCCCTCGAATCCAACCAAAGCATGTTATTTTTTCTGCTAATTATATCCTCATTTACAGATTGTTGCCTCCTCTGATTGGCTCTTTAAACCAGTTGCTATGACTTCATTAGCAATGTCTTCTGACCCTGTTATTTCTTGTGACAGGATTTGCTCCACTTGTCCTGTAGCACTGTATCCCAGGGTCACTCCTCTCCCGGGTTGGAATAGTGTCAAACACGAAAGGTTTAGGGCAGGAAAAAAAAAAAAAAAATCACTGCTGAAGTTGCTAATTACCACATGCAGCAATGGTACAAATTAATGCTTCTAGCAGTTTAGAAATAAAAAAAAAATAAAAATAAGAAGAGTGTTTTAAAGGTGTCATTAACAGGTTAGTTTCATTTATAAATGTGCTTGACAAAAAAAAAAAAGAAGTCATCACATAGTGTGTTTTTGCTTTTCACCAAATAAGTGTTTTTAAATCATGTGGGATTTCTTATCATGCTATATGGTGATAACATCACTGTATAAAGCACTCTTGAGCTAGTCGAATTTAGAAGGCAAGTTTCTAAACAGATTTGCCTCCTTTAACTTGAATTACAGAATCTTGTACTGCGTTATAATTTGATTTCTAACCTGTCCTATAGAAATAGTGGTCTCCCTTAAAACAATAAGTACTAAATTTCCAGGCATTTAAAAAAAAAACCAAAACAAACTTAAGTGAATATACAAGAAAAACATATTAAGGGAAAATTAAAATATCTGAAACTGCAGTGGAGTACTAACATCACGTTGATATTAAGCTAGAGAACGGCATGAGATGACAATTTCCAGGGGGTGCAAACTGCATATTGTGCTAATTGTGTTCCCCACTTTCAGTCTCTTGCAAATCTGAATAATCCATTACCAGACCCGGAGATTCAAGCGTAAAGCGGAGTTTAACACAAGTTAGTTAATATGAAAAACGCTGTATCTAGTTGTTTGCAAAATTACTTTTGTTGATTAAAAGGCTCTTCAGAACTTCCGGCTTGTGAAAGGGTTTTAAATTGTCTAATGCTGATTGTGATTGCTATGCAGAAAAAAGGCAATGCGAAGCAAACCATTATATCACTGAATCTTTGTTAAGCAGGCCTTGAAAGTGCTTGACAGCATAATTAATCTTGTGATATGAACAAAGAAACCAACTCAATAGTATTGAAGATGCTTATTAAAAATACTAAATACCTTTTTCCACTTAAAAACCTTTTGAAATACTGGGGAAAGTGCCATTACCTTTTCTGTTTTTGCAGTATTTTAGTCTAAAATTGATACAAGGGACACACAGTACGAGGGAAAGAATAAACGGGATGACAATAAAAATTAGTTTGAAAAACAATGCTCCCTGATTTGGGGTGTCAGCTAAGCAACCTCCAAGCATTACAAAAGACCCCTGCACACACATGCGGACAGCCACACAGCGTCCACTGCTGTTAGCTTCAAAAGTTATTTAAAATAATGGCTGGTTGTCAGTCATGTTCCAGTTTCAAAGTAAATCTTAATAAAATCAGTTATATTTAAATGGATAACATCAATTTTAATTGTTGTCCCTGCCTTCTATGGTGGCTACGTTGTACGATGCCACACCAGCGGAAACCACATGCCTAAGATTCCCTGCTGCAGTGGGATGAGTATGTGGTGCAAGCTATTCCCAAATATACTGAGAGAACCTATAGAAAGATAAGGATAGTATGCTGTGACAGTGGCTGGAAGCGACTGTATCCAGAGCTTGTAATGTACATGTTTGCAGCCTGCAGAGGCAGAGTGAACCAAGCTTTGTAAAGGGAATTTACTGATTTTGCAGCAGAAATGTACAGTCTCCCTTGAAAATCATTAA
Source organism: Actenoides lindsayi (assembly GCA_025331215.1). Classification (NCBI taxonomy): domain Eukaryota; kingdom Metazoa; phylum Chordata; class Aves; order Coraciiformes; family Alcedinidae; genus Actenoides; species Actenoides lindsayi. Next base: position 124,042 of record WTSP01005939.1, on the reverse strand, counting down.
AAAATGACAATCATGGAAACTAATGTTTAGAAAAAGTACCACAGTCTTGATGACCATCAATTTATTAAGAACTTGATAATGCAGTTAATGTTAACATTATCTATTTAAGGCCCATTTATCTGTTTAATTCTGGAAAGCATAATTATTGTACCAGGAGTCGATCCTGCAAGACAGAGAGCTGAAACCAGAAAGAGAGAGGAAAAAAAAAAGCATTGTGCCAGTTATAGCCCAGCAAACCTGATCCTTTATAAAACAGAAGGTCAAAGCAAGCTAAGTGACTGGCCCCCACGAGTTGTTCCTTGCATATACCATGAGCCAGCTAAGGAGTCAGCCTGGCAGTGTCACAGTTTCATGGGAGATGACACCTCTGATTTTGGTCTCCATGACCTCTTGACCCCATGAAACAAGTTGTTCTTGTTTTCTATAAAGGTCCACTCTTCTGTATACCCAGCTTAAAGACCATAGAGTGGGGTGGAAGGAATAAAATGAAATTACCAAATCAGCAGCTCTAAACTTCCTTTCCAGTATGCCACTTTAAGCACTGTATGTTGGCTACGCCCGCTCCTTACCCTGCCAATCTAATTTTTCTTTCCTGACTCTTGAGCACTGGAAGAGCTTTCTCTGAGCTGCTGCGTTTCATCGGGTTATGACAAGAACCATACTGCAGTATGCAGAAGCTTCCACACGTAGACAAATATTCAGCACCAACACCGTTTTACTACGCTCTTTGGAGAGGACACTGCCTTACGTGACATGGAAATTACATGTAGCACAAAACAGCCCTGCTTTTGATCAAGGGCTGAAGATGTTACTTTAAACACAACCTACTTGCCTTCGTAGTCTGCCAACAGCAAAGCTTAGTGCATCCAGCCCACGAGCAGGAGCATGCTGAATCCCAGCCTTCTTTTAAGCCTTCCAGATGTTTGCAGCTGCAGCCCACCATGAAAAGGTAAAACTGATTCACAGGTTGAATTTGGAGGTAAACACACCTTACCTCATCTTACCTTCAAACTTTCTTAATGCTCTTCAAAGACAATAAAGGACACTGTGTTTCATTTTAGCACCAGCCAATCTACTCTGGAGTTGATTGTCCTCGCTCAGGCACGGCTTCCTGTGACATACGGCAATCTTGCCCGAGCACAGACAGTGTAGGAGGGTCTGATGGCAATCGTTACTGCAATTAGCAAACCACACTACTGTATTCATGGTTTACTTTATAGTTCCAACTCTGAACACTGGACCTTTGCTTGAATTCTCTATGTACAGAACTCCCATTAATTAAAATCAAACAGCAAGATATACATATATAAAAAAATAAAAAGAAAAAAAATCAATGGTAGAATATGACTCATGTTATTTAATTAATGGGTAATTCCTCACACCAATATGCTGAGAAAGCTTGAACTTCACCTTTAGGATTAAAAAATTCACCATGTGAGAAAATTTGCTTTTTTCTAATCACATTTCTCCCTAACAGATTTGAAAAACACACGTAAAATCTGTTGGCAAAGTGTTCAAGTACATGCAATCCCTAAGACTGTAAGTACGCTCCTATTGCTATCGAGACCCACCTAGATAACGGCACGAACAAAAAAAATTCCCAGTGCTGCACTCACCAATGCTGGAATACACAAACCACTGTTTTCACTGCAGTTCCTTCAGGTGACGACTACAGCAGCCCGCCAGCCATGCCTTTCTTCTCTTTCTATCTTTCCTCAAGTCATTCATGTGAAAATTACCACACAGGTATCGTTTGTTGAGCAATGTTAAGCGTAGAAGCGCACGAAGACAAAGTCTGTATTTCATAATAACTCAGCAATATGGATTTTGGCCTTAAGGGTACATTCATTCAAACAAGAGAATAGCAGTCAGAAAGCCCATGAGCAAAATCTTGCAACCTTACAGAAGGAGATGTTCATTCAGGGGTGAACACTCTATTTCAAGTTTAATAAATTTCATTTTCAAAGAATTGCCAACTCACACAAATTTGTCACAAATCTTCAAGTGGGAGATCCTTTTTTTTCCTGCTCACAATGCTAGGAGAAGGCACTTGGTTTCTCACTATCAGTTAAAGTGGTTTGCTTTCAGCTACTGCAGTTTTTCCTCAGTTTAGATAGTTACTTCCCCCTTGTTCTTGCTGGAAGCAGTAAAAAGTGCTGCATCTATATTGTCCCAACATACTAAAGGACAAAAACCCTTGCCAGTCCACAAGTGTTTATCCACAGAGGTCTGAAGCATCATAAATGCTGAAAGGATCATTAGAAAGCTCCAGGACAGCCTAGAAATCCTTACCTGCTGTATGAAAGACCCTGCCTGGGAGCATCATGTCCAAAATCATCCCGGGCTCATAAGACAAGAAGATTTGGTCCATAACTCTTCCTGATGATACACCTCCTTGCCCCACCCAGTGTCATTTCTGTTTACTTCAAAATACATTTGTAACAGGGCAGGATGTGGAAGTGTCTTTTTTTGATAGTGACCTAAGACACAAAAAAAAGGAATTCCAGCAACTTACATATTCCAGGGGCACAAGAGGGACCCCTTGAAGCACAGAGTTGGACACATTTCTTCCACTGCCACGCATACACACAGTCTTGCTGGGAGGGAGGAATCCTATCATCTGAAATCTAAGGACAGCAACTCAACATCACATTGGACTCCACTAGACCCTTTCTTAGCTTTCTAGCAGACATACCACCAAATTTTATAGGCCTTCCTAAGTCTGAATGGTGGCTACAATTCTTAGAGCGACTTCTGGCTGCCATCTAAATCCTCCTACTGCTGCTGCTCCATCTGGCATGGCGAAGAACTTACAATGACTACCTGCTTGATACTCTCTTCAGCATCATCTAACAACTGGGAAGAGACAAAATCAACGAGGGATAAGACATACCAGTTGCACAAAGGGACAGAGGGACTGCAGTAAGATATTAAACTGAGCCCAGACGCTCATTTGTGCCCTCTGCCTTACCCCACAGGAGTCGGCATATATTCACAGAGCAAAGCCTCAGCACTGCAGAGTTGTGCTCGAAGAGTTGTGGTTGACAACTCAGAGTTGTGGTTGACAACTCAGAGTTGTGGTTGACACAGGCAACTGTCAAGCAATAGCCAAAGCAGAACAACTGAGCAAGGAATAACAACCTTAGCACATCTTCTCCACAGGGTCTGCGTGGGCCAAGCACTGAGAATCCCAGAGGACAGAAAGATTTTCTGCCATTGCTGTTACCAGCACACCCAGCAACAGAAGGCATGAGTGAATGCTCAGGACTGCCTTGCTGCCCCAAAGAACTCCCAAGATAATTTCCATCATACACGAATAAGCAGTTTGCTGGAGAGACTTTATGCCCCAAAGAGGACCTTGCTCATCTGCCACCATCAGGAATAGGAGATAAAAGATGTGTGGCAGCACCTGCTTCCAGACACTGACAGGAGAACAGAGCAAACTCTCCTCCAGGTCACTAAGAAGTCCCTGCTCCTATCTTGTGGCTGAATCTTCCTTGCTGAACACACCAAATGGAATCTGCTGAACATGGGAAACAATCATTCATTTTCACCTTTTAACCTGGTTTTTTATGTCAGCATCCCCAGGAGCGAAGAGTCATGGCAGAGTTGTCTTGTGAGGAGCAGGTATCCCTGGCTAAGCAGAGAAGTTGCTGGATCTTAAGCCTGGAGAAGGTGCCAGAGACAACAGGGGGCCCAAAGGCTTTGTTTTCATTTTTCCTTGAGTCTGTCTGTTGTTAGGGAAAGAAACAGTCAACATCCTTTTGCAAATTTTACCATTGCATTAAGGGTCTCTTGGGTGGACCACCCAGAGGTAGGATTCTTCATCCAGATACAAGAAGCAGGGAGGAACGAGGGCTCCAAATTTTGTCTACTTTTTTCCCCCAGATACAAGCTGATGCTACAGGAGCAGCCTCTGTTTCTCAGGTACCTTGAAACAGAACACAACCAGAACAATCTCTGTTTACATTCCTTGTCCTGAAATATTTTGCACCAAGTGATAGTTAAAAGGAGTGATGGATGCATTAAATCTGCACAGAGCTGAAGCATTCCAGATGCCTCCATCCAGTCCAGGGGGCTGTCTCACAAGCCTGTGCCCAGTCTGAGCTGGCCACTATAAACAAAGGGGACTGTATGAAAATAGTGTCTAGCTGTGCATTTTTACTGCTGTATCATGACTCAGTAAACGGAGTCTCTTTATGTATTCTGACTATGTTTTGACCAAGATGTGCTGTGCTGTATGTAAACGTTTTCTGCTGTTTGTAGTTGTGGGGTTTTTTAAGCCTCCTAATGGGGCAGGCAGTCCTTGGAATGCCATTAAATGCAGGACTGCATGATCATCAGCACACAATTACTGCAAGGCCAATGCAGTTTGTTTATGCTTGACAATAAAAAGTTTTTACATTTAGGCCAAGCATTTGTGTATTTTACACCATCTTTCTCAGAGTCCTTAGCTCCATCATTCCTTTTTTTTTTCCCCAAAAGCTGAAGAGCAAGGCCACCTAACCATTCCCTGTTCCTGGCAAGAGGGACATCAGCACATCTCAGCAGTTCTCCATAAAAGAATGAACGCTTTTCGGTCACAGCCCTCTGACACAGTGACAATGAGGAGAGACAAACAGTGAGAGCCAGTGAGACTAACTGCTGAATCAGAGGACTCACAGGATGAGAGAAGAATAGAAAACTTCAGGAAAGCTTCCTCTGGACAAGCCTTGACATTTGGCAAGTATGCAGAGAAATAGTGAACCTCAACCTATGCGTCTTGGTTAAGCTTCTTCGACCAAAAGATGCAGCTGTAGCACAAGAAGCAGAGGACGTTAGGATCAGAATGGCCAGGCAGAATATAAATTAATATTGTATGACTGAGTCTTGCAATGGCAAATACTTTTTCAGTACTAGCATGTTCCAGCCTATAGGAGCAGAGCACTGCCTATTAGGGTAATGCTGGTTAGAAACTGTTCATAGGAAGGAAAGAATGGCAGCAAAGATGGGGAGAAATTATTTTAAAAAAAAAAGGGCAGAGGGCTGAAAAGGCTAAGGGAAGTATTTTATGGCTGGTTAAAACAGCAGAGGGGGTTTATGGCCATGGAGCTGGAGGATCAGGAATCACAATCAAACCTTCAGAACATAAAAAGGATGGAAAATGGTGTATTGAAAGTACAGACCATTAAGAACAGAAAAATAAACATAGGTGGAAATTTGGTAGAGTGTTGTCAGAGAAACAAGAAATTCTGAAGAAGAAAACGGGGTGAAACGACAGCCTCTGTTAACTGCCTGACCTTAAGAGTCACAGAGTTCCAGTGTCCTGTTACCCTCACCGCAAAGAAGTTTTTTCTCATGTTTATATGGAACCTCCTGTGTTCCAGCTTGCACCCCTTGCCCCTCATTCTATCGTTGGTTGAGACTGAGAAGAGCCTGGCTCTGTCCTGTCATTCTGTGATATTTACACCAGACTATATTTAAGACACCGTTCAACAGTATCTTGAATTTTTCACTACAAGATCTGAATAGTACTTTTTGTCCACATCTAGATAACCATAGTTCAAGCAGGATCTGAAATCCAGTTCAGAAATTCTCAGGCATTGTCTCTTGACGTTTAGGAATATGGTCAATGAAGAAGACAAGGCAACCCTGCAGAGGGGTAAGAAACCCAGACTAAACTGTGATGTGCTGTCTGTCTCATGCATAGACATACTGTGTTCTGACTTACTATAAGTAAAATGAACAGTATGGAATATGCATTGCAGATGGATCACTTGCTGAGCAAAGCTTCTTGGCATTCAAACACATAGGTAGGAACCATTCACCATGGTTCAGATGTAAAAGGGAAAATAAAGGGAAAAAATTATTTTGTACATCCATAATGCAAATTCAGACAGCATCTGGCTTTTCTGGACAGCTCAGTTTTTAATAATGCAAATTAGTGAGACATACACTGATTATAAATTTAGAAGATAGTTATCCAAATTCATTGATATTTTAAAAGGAAAGGCTCATCAGAAATCAGTATTACAACAGAGAGGCCCCCTGCTTGAAGCTCTAGCTGGTTGGCGAGCAGCTCAAGAGAAAACAAGAGGTTTACATCAGAGCTAGCCACAGATCTCAGTTGTTACCAGAAGAGATGATCTTCCCAGGTAACTGCCTGCACTCTCTCATTCGAAATACATCTCCACTGGTAGAGCAACAGATTGAGTTTGATGGATATTCTTGTTGCATTCTGAGGTGTGAAGAAAAGGCCTGAACTGTGCATATGCTATAGAAGACAGTTTTCACTCTTACTTCTGGTGGTTCATTGTAGCTGTTACTGCTTTGTTCGTAACCTTTGCACTCCATGATGTCTCTTGAAAATACAGCCTTTATTTCACTGGTTGCCTTCAATTAAAGTGGCATTTCTGCTCTGGAGTATAATCTGTAAAATGACATTTGACTCAGTTTGTCTGTGACTCCCAATCAAGCGTGTTCATTTTACGCATGTAAATGCGCACGCCAGCTACACAGGCACAACCTGATAGTCAAGATGGTTCTTTGCTCCATCCTGTCTCTATGACTACCCCCTTAACTAGTTCCTGGGTTGCTTCAATGGAACTGCTCATACATAGCTCTGCAGAAGATGCAACGAATGGATATCATCCATCTTGCTCTACTGTACTTGTTTTGTATCTCCACTTAAACAGGAATATAAATCAGTTTAAAAAAGGCTGTTTGGTTGTTTTTATATATATATATGTGTATATATATGTATAAAAAGAAGCAGTTAGCTATGCACCAACACATTCCTCTAGAGCTAAAGCAGTATTTGTGTGACAGGTTTTAAAAAGTTAGATTTCACTTTTAAGTCAGGAAGGATCATGTACTTCATGAGAAGGTTGTCCAGGACTGTGAGACAGGGACTTTTTTTTATTTTTTATTTTTAAACTTGACTTTCATAAATACTTAAAACACAGGAATACTCCATCATACTGCAGATAGGAATGACTGCTAGCAGCTTTTGGTATAAGGAATCTGAAAGCAACTGAAAGCGGAGAGGATGAATGAAAGCTCGATGCAGTCACATCTGTACCACAGGCAGATTTGATCACAAGTACTCTAGAACATCTTCCTTTTCTTTTCATTTTGAGTTTTTCCCTGAGCAAATAGCATTTCTGAAGAAAATCCCATCTAACCAGGACTGATACTTATCCTCACATTAATCAGTTGTCAAGAGATCACCCCACTTGGATAGCATGATAAATACATCTTAGAGTGAACAAAATCCAGTAGGAGTTGGAAAGGACAGCTTGTACATTTCTGATCTGCTTTCCAACACAAGCGTAGAGAGTCTTTACAGAACTGTTCAAGACAGGCAGTATTAGAATTCCTCAAAACCTAAACACACTGACTTTATTTTTTCAGAACAAACAGGGTTTTTTAGAGCCGGTTTAAGGGTCTGATGATCTTGAGAGAATTGCAATAGTAAATCTAATTTAACTTCCTATTCATACCTTCATAAAAGGCATTCTGTAAGAATGAAGAATATTTATCCCATTGAAAAGATATTCCTGGCAGAAATAATTAAAAAAACAAGTCTGAAAAATATAGGAGACATAATGCATCCTACAGAGACCTAGCACACTCTGATGTAATTTTTTTTATTTTTCTCAGATATAGATAATTTAAAGATTTAAGAAAAAAGTATCCAGTCCTCCAGTCTTTCTAAAGCCCCATCACCATACAGATTTTAGGGAAATCCATGTAATACCTATTTTGGGAGTCTGAATCTAGTCTTGGTTATTTTGGTATCCATGTGCTTCATGCCAATTAATACTGTATGTCTTTAGCCCCCTAAATCAGTCATTTCCCCCTGGTTTTTTTACGTATGTATTTTAATGTCTCTTCTCCTACTATTTCCTTTAGAGGTGAGCAAGACAAAACCTGGAGTATTGCTCAATGTATATTGAGATGACAATTATTCAGTTAACCACAGATCCCTATATCTACTACACAGTGCTCTTCCAGATGATCTTGCATTACTTTCCCATACAGCAATTAAAGCAGCTTTGGAAATAGCTTGTCACATATTTATCTGGAAAATGCTACATTCTAATAGAGGTCAACTACAGCTATAGCCATGAATTTTGTGCCCATTGTATGAAACAGTAATATCAGTCCATATATGCTGGCTAAAGTACTCAAAGTCTGAACAGATGGCTTGTTCACTGTGTATATAGACTCTTCGTGGCCAACATTTTAAGCATAGTGACTTGCCACTAATAAGACACTGGCACGGCTTTAGAAGAACACGATGTTCTTTCGATATTTCAAAACAACATTTCCGCTCTGAAAAATACCAGTAAACACTTTCTGAGTTGTCCAAAAAGAGTATCAGCTGATCCAGAAGATTCAGCACCAGCAGTATAGGATTATTTTTGTTGTTGTTGTCATTCCCATAAGCTTTTAATTCTATTGTTTTGTCTCTTCAGTTGGAGACGGTATTTCCTATTGAACTGCTGTTATAGTATTGACAACCCAGGTGTTCAGCTTTATTCTTTTGCTCTGTGCAAGCAAAGGGCCTCATATTTGTATTCTGAACCGATGCTTCAAGAATCTATGCATGGATTGCTGCTGTTGTGGATATGTTACTAACCCTTGGCACTTCACTTTGGAACGTAGTACTAATCAAAATCAGCAGTTGTCATTTTTTTCTTCACTGCTTTGAGAACGTGGTACATTCCCAAGGATTTTTTTAAATATCAACTACTATTATTTTGCCACGTTAGGTAGTATTTTAGAGCAGGATTCATCTGCCCAAATGTAGATGAAGCTATCTGCACCTGAGCTACTTGTGAGGGCTCTCTTTATAGTCAGTGGAGAGAAACAGGCACTTTTAGAGTGCAATTGATCTTCTCTTAAGATTGACAGCTACACTGTAGACATCTAAGGTTGGATGAGATTAATAGTGTCCCCAACATTTGTTAAATTATGCAAGATTCTATATAAATAGAAGACAAAGTCTCTTCCCTAAAGAGCTTTCATCTTCAGTCAATACATTTCCAGAACTGAGCATCTAAATTGCCTGTCTTTGTCAAGTGCCTCCCTTTGATGTTATTCCATAAGGTGTTCTCTGGTTTTCCTGGACAACACACAGCACTCAAGTGAGAAAGCAGTACAGTCAGGACAGTGAACAGAAGAATTACGAAGAGAATCTCTGAGAGCTGTTTTTCCAGAATTGTGATAGGTAACTTTTTGAAAAGTTTTTATTTATCTTTTTAGAAGCGAGTTGCAATTTGTCAGTTTTAACCGACAAGTGGGAAAGGCAAGTACTTCAAAGTAGAATGAAGAATAGAGCTTGCCTGCAAGAGCCTTCTCTTCTTCCCACATAGGCTGATTCCTCTGGGAGACAGCAAAGTGTAGTAGTGGCTCCTCCTCCTCCTCCTCCTGACTATGCTGTGACATGCATGCACAGAGATATGAGGGAACTAGGAACATTGCTTGTGTCATTTCCCAAGCCTTGGACCGAGCACTGAAGAGGCACAAATCCATGGGCCATACGTGCCTGACACTAAACTGAAGCTAAGTATTATCACCACTCTTACTTTTGTTAACAAAATTACAGCTCAAGGGCAGGGCATAGTTTTACTTTTCTAAGGCAAGAGACTTGTATTAGGAAAGGACAAGAAGAGCATCTACACTTACATGGAACACACAGATAAAACGTTGGAAAACTAAGTTTTTGGTACCTTGCTTTGCTGTAACAAAATAAAAAGCAGGCTCTGGTTATTTGTAACAAGCAAACATGCACAGTTCAGCTCCTAAGACAAAAATAACATTTTACGTATTGCTATAATGGGAGTTTAAGATGCTAGAGTGAAGTAACTAAACTCAGAAGTACTGCTCTAGACTGCTAAACTAGGTATGGATATGCAAGATAGCTATCTTAGATTTTAGCTAAAGAAATACTTAAATACAGCCATAAATGTCCATACTTCTATGGAGTGCATGAATGACTCCAGGAACTGTTATCATTAAGAACACTAACAGGTGAGCTGTAGAACTCATAATGTTGCTATGTAAAGATTAGAGAGGGAAACCTTTCCAGGTTCAGTTTAAAAAAAAATAAACTCAAAAATTTTGCCTGCCTAATCTTAAATGGTCGAGTGGATGGAAACTCATTGGCCTAGGAAAAACCACCACCAACGTGCAACTACTCTGACAAAGTTTGTAACACACCATTTCCATTACAACAGGAGATAAACAAACCAACACCAGACACAAGCTATCCTTTTACACACCACTCTGCAGTTTCACAACAAGGTATTTTCACAACCACCATATATTTTTTTCTCCCATACCACCTCCCTGCTCACTTCAATAAACCTAAGCACAAATGACTTCAGAAGTCTTTTATAAAAATGTTGTGAATTCCAACTATTAAAATACTGCATTCTATAACTTACTCTGCCGAACAAGTGCATAAAAAGCCTATCAACATGTTGTCAATAACAGTGGTGAAAGACATCTTTTTTTCCCTACAAAAACTTCCTTTCTGACAGGTTTCTGAACCCAACTAGCAGTTTCCAAATGAGTTGTCTACAGCAGATGGAGGTCTAACTTGTGGGGTGAATAAATAAGTAAATAACTTGCTCACAGATAAAGGAATAACTTTGTCCAGAAGCACATCAGGTTCCTCAAATCAATGCAGGACACATCTATTTGATGAGCTGGACCCTAAAAGAAGTTGAAAAGAGATTATTCTATTGAATATATCATAACTAAAATAACCAATGCAATAATTAAAGTATCCATGGTAACAACAGCAGGGTAATATGTGTATTTATACTTGTCAGGTAAACCAGTTAAATCAAAGCCCTGGGTTTTTTAAAGAATTTTTCCTACCTCTTCTATTCTGTCACCGAGTAACCAGTCCAAACAGAACATTCTTGTTCAATACATATAATCTCTTCAGTGCATATTTAACTATTCAAATTTAGCTAACATACTATTTTTTGCTAAAATATAAAGCAAAACAAGATCTCAGTCACAACCACAAAATCTTTTTTAATGTATTCCTTGTGCTACTTCTGAATATTAATAAAAATTAATAATTAATTTTGCCTTTGGCATTGCAAGATATACTAGTTTTAATTAGTGTACTGTACTCCTATACAATTAAAAAATAATTGATGTCCACACTTATTGGCGGTCTCTGTGATCTCTTTCCCTGTTGTTGTCAACAAATGCCTCAAAAAACAAGTTCAAGAATGTTTTGCTGTCCACTTGATTTACACACCAAAAGTAACAGACAAATCTTTTATGATGAAACAGAACAGTTTTCTGTTTAAATTATACACAAGTATATTAACTAGAAAGAGAAAATGAAAAGCTGATGGCTTGAAGATATAATGGAAAGACTATCAAAATGTTTAGTCTATCAACAAATTTGCCTGGAATGTATCAGTGGGTAACAGAGTATTTCAACTTAAATACAGTGGCCATCTTGCATTTGTCATGTCAATCCTACTGAGCATTTACTGCTGATGTCCTCCTTGATCAGTTTCAGTTATTTAAATTCAGCATATCACGTTACTGTTTTCCTACATCATATTAATTGTACCATGAACTACTTCATTATATAACAGTGAAGTCTCTCTCACTCTGAAAAAATGAGTCAAAGAATTAAAGTATAAATTCCCACAGGGAAAAAAACTAACTTCCCTTCAATGTATTTGCATCAGGAATCTTGAATAAATATAAGTTTTCTTTATTACAGCCACTGAAACAAAGACACTGAGTCCCAGATGTAAATTCTCCAGCAGAGTTATGAAACAGAACAAAAAACACATACGGTAAAGAACAACCCAAACCGACTACTCCTTATCTAATCCAGAAGTTCAGGCTTGTAACTTGAATCGAGGTCAGAAAATGGATCCAGAAGAGACATTTTGGAGCATGACAACAGCTAACTGAAAATCGCTGAGCTTGTTTTTCCAATATCACACTACTACACACCTCAGAGTTAGACACAGGACAAGGGCTAGATAAACAGATAAACAGAAAAGCAAAAAGGTTTTCGACAACACAGGAATAAAAATCCTTTTTTTCTTCTAATCTAATCCACATACTTATAGAGTAGCAAACGTGAAAAATCAGCAAATCAGATATTTATTTAATTAACGCTTTTATCATGATTAATGATCACAATGATCATTTTAACTAAGAAATGGATAGTAATTCAAGTAACGTATTTAAATAAATATCACTGAGGAACAGAAAGCATTAGGTATTACATTCTTATTTCTAAAGATTTTTTGAAGTTATGTGTGTATATATGTGTGTGTATATAAATATATATGTGTGTGTGTCCGTCCCCATCATGCACTCACGGCAGGCAGCCTGGAAACATTACCTGCTCCTTAGGACCAAACCTTTGGTTTGGCTGCTCTGCCAAAAAGTGCAAATGCCTCAATTACCAGAGAGAAATACCAGTAAGCTGCATATTTTAGAACAGATCTTTGATAGGTTTGAAGGCAAAGCTTATTATTGACAACAATCAAACAAGAAAACAACATAGAGTAGTAAGTCAGAGGCCCACGGACATTGAGGGGATGACTGAAATGGCAGGTCCCTTACTCCTGTCATGTGGAGAAACACTTGCTACCAAGAAGTTGCAGTTTGGCTGTGAGAAGCCAGAGCTGTATAGGGCTCCTGGAGACCTGGCAGGACCAGGAGGCCTCAGTGGCACTGAGCCACCTCCTGCCCCTCTGCCCGCAGCCCAGGGCCCTCTTGGCCACACTCTGCTGTGGGATTTCCAGCACTGACCAGGGGCTATGCCTGGTACTTGGCGTACTTTGTACTTTGATACTTGGTACTTTGGTACTGGTACTTGGTTCTTTGCTACTGGTACTTTGCTGACAGCCCCACTGCACTGCCCAGGCTGAAGGCCCTGCACTGCTCCCTGTTCCCCTCCCCACAGCTCCCCAACAGATCTCTTCAGACAATATGGATGCTTTAGGAGTGTTTTCTCTTTTCCACAAGTTCACGTTTGTGACCACTTGCTCTTTTTTTCCCCCTGGGCATCTGCCTTTGAAGTAGCTACCCTGGGAACTAAGCCCTGACTTCAACACAGCGGCCTCCTGGCTCCCACGGCACACACATCCATCACCTGCCTGTGAAGCCCAGTAGCCAGGCCCTCTGCACAGCCCAGGAGAGCTCCGATACCCTTCAGCTCACCCCCCCTAACCACGGCAGTTAACTGAAAGCTTTGGTTGCCTAATATGGCAAGGTGGTACTTGATAAAAATCGCACTCGTTCTCATTAAAAACAGCCAAGAGGCCTCAAAAACCCTGCTGGCCGCAGCCAGGCTACCACGCTCTAGATCGGCCATCACCCCTCTGCAAACGGTCTTGGCACTGCTGTGATCAGTGCTGACTTTAATGCTGTTTCCTTAAGTGGATTTGCACTAAAACAGAGCAAATGGAGGATACTGCTTTATAAACTCAGAGCTTTCTAGTTAGAAGAATGCCCCAACATTCAGCTTAGTGTTTGTTTGTATCATAACGGCATGGTTACAATTAGTACAAGTACAATGAGTCCATAAACACTTGAGCACTGACAATAAACTTCCCTTTTAACCTTCCTTGCTATCCTCAGTTCAGGGCAGACAAAGTAACAAATGCAATCCAAAGACAACTCCTACAGAAGGTCTCAGTACCCCAGCCAGGGCTCCAGAGGTCTACTCCTAGAAGTTTTGAGTACAAAAACCTTCTCTCCTCCTCATCATATATTTTTACCCAACTCTCCCAGTGAGGCAGTCCTGAACAGGATGCTTTTCCCTTTTTATTTATGTGAATTCTCATGACATGTCATGCACCACATTCATAGCAATCACTGACAGATAGTTAAAGTTTCTAACGGGCTACAGGGGAAACCATTTTCCACCAACTCTTCTCCTACATGCCAGGATAAAATATATCTTGCAGACTAAATCTCTTCCCACTTGTATCCTGCCAAAAAGTGTGGGGTTTGTTTTTTAAATGAGGCTTGAATGAAATTCCATTAGCTATTCCTGAGCTATGGCAGAATAACTATTCCAGCATAAAAAAAAAAAAATAAAATCTAACCACAGATAATTGAACTTGTCTCAAACATGAGTTGTTTTCTGGAAACATGACATGGGAATAGACTTTAGTATAACGGCAAAGTTATTTGGTTTGTACAATCTACAAGGAATCAAAATCAGTTAAAGACCACTTGAAACCGTAAGGTATGTCAGTGCCTCAGAAAAATATTTTTAGATCAGCTGAGATGCTTTAACCGTAGATGTCTTCTTCATGGATGGATGAATATACCCGTTAGCTCGCATGGTTTACTATCTATGTATGTGGAAAGCCTTCAGAACTCAGAGAGTTATTCCAGAATTGCTATCATCACTTTTTAATTTGTGATATACCTTTTCAGTAAAATGTAAGAAGCAAAATTATTTCATTAAAAAGTAAAAAGCATCATTGTTTTATCCATGTTTATACACGCTATTTTTTGGTGATGTTTTATACTGTTTTGAATGCTATATCAGTGTAAGCACTGAGAGATTTTACATTTAATTTGCTGTAGATAATGAATGTAAATAGACAAGACATATTTTCACCCAGGCATGGTAAGAATTACAGCACATTTCCTCTAAGTAAAAAGTAAAATTAACTGGATTGAGTTTAAGCTTCAAACAACTGAGAGAAAATGAGGCATTTTAGCCAGGCCACAGTAAATACAAACTTCATTTGTGTTTGTACTTGATGCATCCAAAGGTATATTCAGCACTGAAGTCTTCATGAACCCATGAAGATCACAGTTCATGGTTTTCTCTGTGGCTCACCTTACTTCTTGACAGTCTTCTTGCTGCAGACATTGTACTGGGAGTTGGGCAAGAAAGGGGGTGACAGCCTCAGCCTCCATACTTGCCACTGCAGATGACTCTAGGAAAATACACGGATAAGCCATCCTGCTACCCAAATTCTGCTCTGATCCCCTTCTCATAGCTTGGAAAGAAAACTGGATTTTCTCCAAGGCTAGACAGGTGGCAGGGAAATATTTTTTGGTTAATTACCTCAGAATGCTGGGAAAGGTGTGCTGCTACCTCATGTCTGCATTGCGCTGCCTCACACTGGTAATTAAGCTTATCAGTACTGGTACATCTACCCACCAATCAAAGCTGGATATAAGGGATATTTTGAGGAGACAAAGCATTAAACAGCATTGAATTAAGAGTTTGGGTAATCAAGATGGCACATGTTCTACTTGAAAAATAAGGCCAATCCTTCCAAAAGAGGGACAGCTGGCATGCTGAAAGTCAATCTTAACTACAAGAAATGTGTTTCTTGCTTTAAGAGTCACAGTTGGGGCCTCTGTGCAGGCTTGTAGTTAATGAGTTGATAATGTCTCCTTCAGGAGAA
The DNA here is from genome assembly GCA_025331215.1 of Actenoides lindsayi. NCBI lineage: Eukaryota > Metazoa > Chordata > Aves > Coraciiformes > Alcedinidae > Actenoides > Actenoides lindsayi. The sequence goes on along the minus strand of WTSP01005939.1, from coordinate 108,620 downwards.
GGGAAAAAGGCCACTACTCAAATTCTCCTTGGTTCCTCTTCATTTGGGATCCTGGCAAATCAAGGTTGGCTCTTAATATTTTTATAATGACTGGTCTTGCTGATGGTGGACTCAGTGACAAGCACACTCAACCCAGCCTTAAATTAAACACAGCTTTATAAGTGAAAAATTGGAGACTACACATAAGCAGTTCAACTGAAATTAGGAAAACCATGTGCTTTTACACAGCATGCATGTTTTCAGCATCGCAAATGTCTTACTGTTCCTGAATACTGGACTAACCCTTCATATTGTGACATTCTTGAACATATCCAAATTTAAACACTATTATTTTTAATGCACTGTTTGCTGTAGGGAATACCATCACAAAGTCAATTTTGTATCATTAACAACAGAAAAAGTGAGATTTTCTGCTATTGGTGCTGCCAAAAAAAAATGCAGCCTCATGTATTTCTCTACAGTTAAGTATGAGAGATGTTCTCTTTATTTCTTAGACTAAATAACCTGCTACCCTGCCGAATCCACACAAATGTAAAAACAAGCACAAAGATGCCAAGTTAGTGACTCTCTTAATATTTTCCAGAAGAAGAAGAATTTGGCCCAAGCACAAATACACAGTGTGGCACTTAATGTTTACTTTACCTGCAAATTACTGCACGTATTGCACGTGCAAGTAGCCAGTGTCCAGGCTTCACAGTGGACAGGTTACATATTTTCAGTCATTTCTGCTATAGTCTCCATACATAAAGCAAATTAATTACTTGGTCAAGTTAGGCACACAATTAAGCACATACATGTTTATAAAACTGGCCCTTAATATTACCTAACCTGACAATGCCTGGACTTACCCATAACATACTAGGCAAGATATTTTTAGAAACAGGCTGCTTCAGCCTAAAACACAAGCTGCAGCTGAGCTTAAGAGTAGTAATCAGTATTAATTGCAGTATTCCTGGGAAATTTTTTAACATAAATCAAATTAATAGATTGCACAATTTCTAAACTGTTACTCCCAACAAACTTTACTCTAGATAAATAATTGCTTACACTGCTTTTTAAAGACATTCCTGCCGAGTTTGAGTTAGAAACAAGTCTCAATCCTAAAAGAAAAAAAAAAAAGTAAATCCAGCATTTGCTGAATGTAACTGTTGCTTAATATAAAAATGCTACAGAGAAATGTGTTAACATGGCAAGCTGAGATCAGAGTTCAAGACTCACATGCAGAGGTGATACAACTTGAAATGCTGCTAGACCAATCTTCTAATAAACATGAACAATACAATCAAATAAATTATATGAGGTCATTAAAACTATTAAAGTCATTCATCAAACAGCAAACAGATCTTTTGATTTTCAGGAAAAAACTAAGACTCCAAACATCCCCCTGCAGTCTCTTTCATCATTTCAGTAATTTTCAACATGAGTCCATCCTCGTCTGAATCTGCCCTACGCTGCCTCCTGCTCCTCCCCCACTTCTCTTCTAATAGTGTTCAGAGAGAACTTCAAGATGTGGGCTAATGGAGCTGGCATGGGTTGGAGTTTAATATTGCATGTGCTTAACTTTTTGTGCAACTGACCAACATGACATGTCTAACTGTATAAATGGAAGTTTTATGGTGATAAGATCAGTAGTTACTGAGATATTTATGTGACATGCTGACAGATATAAAACTACAAAGCTTGCTTTTATGCCTTACATCCTCTACAAAAAAAAAATAAATACTAAGATGATGGGTCACTTTGAAGAGAATTTATTATCTAAATTACCTAATACCTGGCTAAGTTCTAATATGCAAGATGAGGGCTCAAAAATGCTATTAAAACTATGAACTTTAATTTCAGAGAATCTTAGTATTCCCTGCCAAATGGGGCAGAGCACAGCCAGTTTGCTTCTCTCTCTCTCTCTCTAGATCACAGTGCTGTCAACCAACCAAAAGGAGAATGATGACAAAAAACAGAAAAAGGCCCAAGATAATCTCTCTCCAGTTTTTACACTCCGTAGGTTTAGGTCTCTCAGGGAGATTCTCATCACTGCTGAGGTGGAGGAGGAAAGCTATCTGAGAGGAGAGAAGGTCAAGATTAAAGAAAACATATTTATTTTTGTGTGTGTATACACACATACATATATATAAGTATAATCTCTGGGTGAAGTGAAGTCCCTTTTCCTTTTTGATCTGGGGAAAACCAACCTCAGAAACTCTTCCAGAACAGATGACAACCTTTCCTGCTGCTAGAAAGCAGCTCCCCCCCTCCCCGAGCTGTGCCCATAACTGAAGTTAAAAGCCTGCTCTACTTCCTTCTTTATTTGATGTGAATGTTGCTTCACTCACTGACTAGGTGGGCAGCTGCAGCAGTCAGGAAAAGAAGGGGGAACAGCCTAGTGGCAGCAAAGATGGGAGAGAAATAAAAATATTTTGTAAAAGAGAGATTTGTAGGGAAACATAAAGCCAGAAGGAAAGGAAAACTTCAGGAGACGCAGTATGCAAAGAATACTGACCCTGAGAACAAGGTGACTCAGAGGACAAAAGAACCTGCAGACTGGGGGAAAGTGCAAAATACTCAGCTCTTTTTTCCTGCTTTTCTTCCTATGAGGTCAGACCCTTCCACGCTAGAGTTTGGTGCCCATCATCCCCACCCAAGACGTCCCCGCATTTCCCACAGGAATGATGACCTGCGTCACCCGCGCCAAGAAAATCAACTACCTCTCCAGCACCTCAACAACCCCCTATAATCATCCCCTGTAACCCTTCCACATCCACACCCCACTCCTGCTGTTCCCATATCCAGACACCAGCAGGAACACCCCCACACAAACATCTGCTACAAATGACCATTCTTTGTGTTTCAGGCATGACGGAGAGAACAGTGAATCTTGAGTGAGAAGATGTGTTTTACCTAGTTCATCCAGCACTTTTGTTTTCTAGTTGCCCACAAATCTCTCTGTTTTCTCCTTACGCCTTTCTGCCGCAGAAACATCTTGTCTGAAACATCTGGTGGGAAGGAATAAAAGCAGCAGTGGAATCCAAAGGATAGTTTGGAATAAAGAAACAGAAGAGCATGGAGTGTTCCTGTCCCCATAACCAATGTACAGAACCATCATGTCTGCATGGCAACAAGCAGGACACATGAAGGTTCAGAAGATGTTGGGAGTGGACACTTAGCCCAGGCTTTGTCATTTATAATTGCAAAGAAAGTGCTGGATTTTTTGAAGGAGAATAAACGTATAAATCTTTTTAGAGGTACAGGATATGTAGCTTTTTTTTTTTTCTTTTATCAATTCCTTTTATCTGCAACATTTAGGAGGTCAGACTGAATCATTCCCCCAGCTCTAAAGCACCCGTGCTTGCTGCTGGAAGAACAAAATGGGAATTCTCATAAGAATACTTAGACCTTGTTTAAAAATAAAGTGTCTAATGGCACGTCTTCCAATTCTTCACCCATCTCAAAAGTCTTTTTCAGAGAAATCAGTGGCATTGTTAAAAGTTCTGTCGTGATTTTTCTGGCACCATCATTTCACGTCTATTTTGGATAGCGTCAGAGAGACGCTGTTGGTCGTGTCAGCTGACCGTGATGCTTAATATATAATGAAGATTCTTGGCGACTCCTCTTGTGTCAGCAGGAACATGTCAATTCCTTTGTCTTCAGCCAATACACACACCCAGGGCTGACTGCTCAGATATTGGTGGTGGCTCACATATGAGCTATCACCTAATGAAGAGATAGAGCTGACAGAAACAAAATGCTAATAATTGCAATAACCTCATATTTTAATTCAACCAAAAAGTACTAAAAAATATTGCTCAAGAATTTCTGGGCGATGGTACCACCAGTCACAACCCAAGAGCTGGTGGCTCCAGCTGCCTCTAAAAGTGAGATATGTCACATTGAACTAAAACCTAATCTCACAACAGAAATGAAGTAGTAGAAAAACAGTACTGCTGTCACTGGAGACAAGTTGGGGTAAATACATGAGAATGGAATCTGAGCATTAATTGTCATGATCTATATGGCCCACGCTATATATACTTTGGGTTAAACCGATGTACCGAATAGGAAAACAGCAAAACATACAACAAATCTCCAACCAAACAGAAACTACCTGGATTTTCTCCTCCTATCCAACATTTTTCCTGCTCATTGCGCAGGCACAGCCTCGTGCTTTGAAACAGTTTTGCCAAGCAACAGTCTGTTAAAGTACACGTAAATGTGATTTTATTTAGGGGACATTAAGGATGCATGTGACAAAAGAGTAACAGTGTATCAGCCACGAATTAAAATCCGTTACTGTATTTTAGTTTATTGATCTACTGTAAGCTTCTCAGCATTGTCTAATTTAAATAAAACTTCAATTTGTAACAATACTATAAATAGAAGGCAATATTGATCAGAGTGCCACCAGCCTGCTGAACTTTTGTTATCACTGAAGCCTGACCAGTTAATGTCGAATGTTACAATTTATTACACTGCGAAGTAGAATACAACACAATAGCATTTAGATTTATAAACAAAGATATGCTGAACTACTGAAAGCAAGTTCAGTCAGCTCCGAACAAGAAGGGTGTTCTGATTTACTGGTACTCCACAGCACTATTTCCCTACCTGGGGCAATATTTCATCACCTCTCTGATACAAACACTTGTTAACTCTGCTGAAGATTGAAGAATTTGATTTCTTTTAGGCTCTTCTAAACCCTAGCAAAATATCTGATGTCCATCAGCAAAGATTCATCATTGTGGTGGTAGGTTTTTTTGAGCTTTTGAGAAGCATTATCAGTTAAGCTGGGCAAATGATGTCCTAGGAGACAGAACCTTCATAACAAATAGTAGCAGATACCACATCCTTAATACCACTTCTTTTCCTCCCCTCTTCCCTTTCACAGGAATAAAAACTGAAGTAAACAGACATGAAAACAGCACACTTACAGGTAAATTCCACATTAGGGGCTGTTGTCAGGGAGCAAGCAATAAAATATTCTCTGGACAAAGAATATTTCCTTACAGTTTTTCTACTCCTGAAGGTGCATTGTTTCAGGGAAATTACTGAGTTGCCTTGAAGCAAGCTCAGTGTCCATGCACTCACCAGCCAGGGAAACATGGGTGCTGCTTTTCAGAAGGCATGTGCTCATCATTCGCATATGGGCGAGAGGTGATCATAATCCATCAAGGTATGGCACAAACTGCTCAGGCACTCCAGGAGAGAACTCCTATGGCAGTATTCTAACAGAGGAAAGACCCCATCTGCCAGCACAGGAAGAAATACTCATGTGAGGGCCGTGCATTTACCACTACCTGGTAAAAATCCCAGAAGTATGACTCTGCTAGTAATTCAACCCCAACTCCTATATGATTCGGGATAGTGAAAGGACTTTGCGTTGGTGAACTGTGATGTGGATCTGCCTGTGCACGTTCAAATGGGCACCAGAGAAGGGATCTGAACCTCAGAAGGTAGGCTGAACCTGAACACAACCTGCAGGAGGTACCCTTCAAAGCAGAGAAGGCTCCTTAGCCACTTTGTCCTACCAGGGCAGACCTCTTCCTTCGCCTCCCTCTGACCAAACATTTTGAACAATTTCCTTCAACCTTTCCTCCTCGATGCAAGCCTGTCCCCGTGCTCTGTCACAGCTAGATCCTGCAAGGAAAAGGTCTTTTCTCCTCTCATCACAGAATTCTGACTGTCTTCTTGGGAGGTCAAAGCCTCTCCTGTGCTCCCTGCTCGGTTTCTGCTGCACGCACACATTAGCACATGGCACAGAGACTGGATGCAACCCAGGTGACCTCTTTGTAAATAGAAATAACCTGTGCTACAAACCAAACCACAAACAGAAACCTGAGAGCATCTGTCCAGGAGATGCTCAGTTTTCTCTAAGGAGAGCTAAGCCATAGTTCACTGGGGATGAAGCTGCAAGAGAAGCTGCAGCCTTCAGCAACAGCCCTCCTTAAAAAGGAATGCCAAAGAGGCAGAAACAACCAAACGCCCACCGAGACCCCTGCTGAACGCACGGAGGATGTGCAACAACTTCAGCTACAGAACTGTGCAGGGAAATCACGTCCATAGCACTGATACCACTCTTTGAATTAGAAAACAATAGTGTAAACAAAGTAGTATTACTGTGCACACGTCCTGAGAGAATTTTCTCTCTCCAGAGCTCAACGTCTATTAGCCTTCAGCCACAATAAAGGTCACCAGACAGTAGATTCTTCCTTTTCTTTCTTTAACAGAGAATGTAATCCAGTCTGGCACTTTCGGACTGGGGAATTATTTTTTTTAATTGATAACTGCAACAAAACCACTGTTACTGCTTTTTAATTTTCCTGATTTAAAACAAAAGGCAGGCACTTTGAAATGGTATCAGGTAAATGGGACATGACGTCATGGGAGTATCGTGGGCAGGGAATGCCATTATTAAATAAACCTTCTAGTCTTTCGTTCAAAACTCAGCGTATCTCTAGGTATTTTTGATCCTATCAGGTTAGGGGTAATGTGGTCTTAATATGTTTACTATTTACAGGTGCACGCAGTCCCAACATGCCCTGACACACGTAAATTTGCTGACACTTCCACCATGCAGGCATTCCTGCAAACATAGTGCATCCCTCCTCAGTAAAGCAGCACGGGAGAAAAAAAACCCAAACAAAACCTACAACCTACAACAATGTTTTAAAGCTTCATTTTTAGATAGTGCAGATATTTTACACAATGCAAGAGACCCCACCTAGAGAGATCAGACAGACTGAAAATTAGTAAGACTGCTTGTGCAGGAATTTTAGAAGAATTTGGCAAATGTAACTGACATTTGGTCCCTTTCTGCTTAAAACATAATTTGATGTGATAATATTTGGCAGTTCTTTAAAGCCTCTTTCTAGAAAAAACAAATTCTAACTCCAAATCACATCTTAAATTAAATTTCCATTTGAATAATTCCCTAACTATAATTACAAATTTTTAATTTTATACCGATGAAATCTTCAATCTGCACAATTCACCCAACCAAGGAATTTAAATAATAACATTTTATACCCTTGCAAATAACCAAGACAGTACAAAGCGCGATTCTTTGCACAAACTGTTGTAAACATACCAGGAATATCTTCAAATAAAATTCATAAATAATATTAACTAAAATACAGAATTTCTCAATCTGTTGCAGGAAACTTTGAGAGCAGAAAAGAGGTTACATTTACTGAATATTTTATTCATTAAAAAGTATTCACACCCATCTAATCAAAAGTTTGCCTTTTGCATCCCCCTTTTCCTTTTCCAGCTGTCATGTTCTGGTCTGAACACCACATTTGTTGACTTCTTCTGCCAAAGTCTTGTTTAGTTTATGGATTCGCAACTGGTCAGAAGGAAAAAGGGAGGCCTGAGACAGGCCGAAAGATAGACAAGAGCAGAGTTGAATAAAGCCAGATCAGGTGAAAAGGAAATGAGATCTGGAAAAAATCAAAAAGCAGGAGGCCTAGGGAAGGACAAGAGCACATATGGGAGAGGATTTGCAGATTGAAGGGTATAATAATGAGGAATGGCAGCTAAGAGACAATGAAACCAGCAAACAGATGGAAGGAAAAAGGACACAGAAAGAGAAATAAAGTTCAAAAGTGCCAGAAATAGAGCAGGACCTATTTAACAGAGAATCAGAGAGAGAGAGGGAAAAAAAAAACCTGAATGGAAAATCAAGATCGGACTATTAATAAAAGCCCCTACATTACACTCTTTATCACACAGGGGTCCACATCAGGAAGCTATATTTCTATTCTTTCCTAGAAAGTCCAATATTTAGAACAGTTTCAATTCAACGGTAGAGTTGGTTAGAAAAAGAGTGTATCACTGAACCTCTTCTATATTTTTAATGCTAATGGTAACGACAGTGATTTTAAATAGTCCTACAAGTACATGCCGGAACCTTCGGAGTTGGGAGTCTCCAATTCTCTCTATATGAACAGAAAGAATTCCAAAAGGCAAATAAACACCTCTTGCCATCTGCTGAGAAGCAAGCACTAAGAGTCTTTACGAGTTCATTTTAATGAAAAACTTTTCAGGAGGTGCACGGTATGTAACGTGATCCGTCAATGTTTCGGTTTTACAGCTTTTATTGAGATGGACACGTACAAAATGTAGTAGATTAGCTGCTTATTAATTTCTGTAAAGCTTACTTGAAAAAAAAAAAAGCCCAACCCTTGGCAGTCAGTACGGACTAACTATGTATATGCATATTAGCATAAAATCTCACATATTTCAAAAACTTACAGATTGCAATAGCTGGGTTTTTTTACATAAATATGGTACATGCTAACATATTTTAAAAACACATAGATTAAACTGTATGGGTGATTTTTTTTTTTTTACTCTTATTAGTGCCAAGAAAATACATATTTCCTCGTCTATATAGTGGATATAGGTGAATAAAGGCTCTAAGTGACTTCTGGAAAATCTTACTGCCTGTTTGCACTGCATGACAACTTCAGTGTCAAATTTCTTGCCATTGACAGACACTGGATAATCTCTGAAAACAACTGTAGGTCAACAATAATTGCATTGATAATTCTTTGTTGGATATTAGGTATACCAAGGGCCTTTATCCTGCAAACAAGAGTAAAACTAAGTATCTTTACCGATGCCAGGCTTTAGCTCATAAAAATCAGCAAAGGTCATTATACCCAGGAAAGTCAGAACAGCACAGATAGTCTACAGATTTGTCCTAGTGCAATCACTTTAGCTTTACCTGCCCCAGGGATCTGAATGTCCTGTTCCATATCATCAGGAAGGCTCGTGCACAACTGTAGTACCTCTGTAACCACTGTAGATAGAACGGGATTAATCTTCCTTCTTCTTTCCTGAAAGGAAAACATTTCTTGTAAGAGTTTGCTTCCATCTGAGAAGAAATAGAAGTGTAAGTTTACCTATGAGGGGGCTTAAGAGGCACAGCTGTACCCTATGCATTCATTTCAATAATCACATCACTAACTCTGTTACCAGTATGCAATTCCTGAGCAGTCTGGGCAGAAGGCATCTATTAGTGGACAGACAAGCACCTCTTATAAATATGAACAGTCAAGAATGATGAATACTTAAGCAGTGTTATACCTGCTTCACAAATCACATTAATTTCTTCAATAAAAATGCCCATTCCACGTGTGCCAAACCAGTCAGCTCCTGGTTTTACGTGGGATCTTCGCAGGTTTTCTTGGGCGGTTGTTGGCTTGGGGTATTTTTTTAATGTATATTTTGTTTAAAATAAAGCCCCATGTCAGTCTTGGTGTAATTTCTGTTAGCTAGTTAAGTTACCAACCCCTGAAAAAAGGTGGTTTTCATGGAAAGGCTGACAACCCCTTAAGTGTAGCACTGTGAATGATGGCACCTTGATCAGACTTGGAGAAATTCAACGTGATATAAGCTACTGAACTAAGTTGTAAAATGACAAGGACTGAGTGAACAGTTTTTAATACAGATAATATTGTTCATGTAGTCTATAAATATAGAATTAAATGTTGACCTCTATCTTCCATGTCAAAAGTCAAAGTCAGTGTCAGCACATATTGTTTTTATTTGTTTCAAGAGAAAAATAGATCAACAACATTAACCTCACAATGAACAGAGAATTGAATGAATTAAAAAGCAGTGCCCCATAAATCCCTTTCCTTTTATTGGCACAGTGATAAAAATGCCTAGGGCTTAGAGGAAAAGGGTAGTCTCAGACACTAGTCTGAGATGCTCCATGTACACAGAGCTGTACATCACATGCTAAAACAGAGGAACAGAGATATTAAGATTCGTACAGTCTCATATAATGCACAATATCCATCAAATTGCGTCACAGCATCCTGCAAAACATGGCCTGTCAGATGTCCCTAAGACCAGCAGGTTGTCACAAGATTATTTTCAAGCAATGTTAGTCTTCTGTCTACATTTGAAAACCACCTTTCACAAAACAAATTAAATATGCAAAAAAAAAAGACTTTATTCCATACTGTCCAGCCTTGCAGTATACTAATAATTTAAGATACCAATAATTTAAGGCACCACCTGGAACAAATTTCATTGTATCTCTTGGTATCTCTTTAAATTGTTGGCTCATTGTGATGGGACTGAAAGATATGACATTTTTCTCCTGTTTAAAAAGTCATTTTTTCCAACACACCTCATAATAATAAAGGCCCCTATTTCACAATGCCATAGTAAATTTGACAGTTAACTAAAATGAGCAGTTTCAATTGCAAATTCAGTTTAATTGCAATTTTTAGTGCTGCATAATTAAACTGAAAACATTCTAAAAAATTCACCCGGTCAAAACTAGGACAGAAACAAAAGCATTTTTTCACATTGGTTTAAAGTTTTCCAATCAGTTTCTAGAGAAACTGACAAAAAAAAAAAAAAAAGTAACATTTTAAACCAAATCGGTTTAACAAAAGACAAGGAATGGTATCATCTGAAGAATTCAGCTGTTAAGTTTTTGTTTACATTTTCTCATCCTCCTGCAGCATGTAGGATATACACAAATTCTTTTGGTTTAATGCTCCAGCGATTATCTGCTGGCAATGTTGCATCATGTGAAAAACACTTTGCAGCATTTGCACTGTGTACTAAACACACAAAAGCAACTCATTACAATGTTTGTCAAGTCTGGAGCGCGTTCTGTAGCTTCCTGGAATCAAATGCTGGTTTTCTTTTGGAAATGGGCTGGCTGACTTTGAGTTTCACCAGGAAAAGTGTTAGGCTTGGAGCAAAATCTTGATTCGTATATACTGCTGAAGGCTGGTATGCTGAAGCTAATCTGTATCTGGGTGAGAAAAGCCTTCTCAGGATGAACATTCACAGGGTTTGAAAGAATTTTACAGCTGGATATAAAGAGCAACTTTTCTGCTCCACATGTATTCATGCAGCTTCTGGGCAGAACCAGTCACGGTGCTTTTCATAGCTGGATGATCAGAAGACTTCTCTATAACTTCTAGTAAAGCAGGGAAGACATATATGTTATTATAGTAAAGGATTAGTGATGTGTAGGGCAATACTGAATGGCTGTAGAAAGCAAGTCACTTAAGGTCTTGCTAAGTTGTAAACTTAGTCATAGCTTCACATAGAGAAATAATGTGCAAAGAGGGTGGGTACTTTCTAAGGTTGATAAAATTAACTTCACTCTTGCTTTTGATTTGAAGAGTACTGCCTACTGCACAAAAAAAAAGGATGAATGGTCAATTTGTTTCAAGGGCCTAAAAGAAAAAACAGTTTATTTTTTCCCCCCTCTCTTTATGATGATGTGATTCTAAACGTGTTCCTTATCTCATTAACCCAGCTTGCATATTGGTGATGTTATAATATTCTAAGGTTAAAGTTTATCTGCTACAACAGTCAGATAACAGATGCACCAACTCTACAGCAAGAATAACATGCGAGTTGATGGGTAGGTGGTGGTTCTCCACTGAGACACAAGAATGAGGTTCTCCATTATGATGAGCGCCCAGCCAGCAGTCTGGCAGCACAGGCAAGTGCCAGTCTGCACCAGAGACTATCAGGATGGATATCAGGAGAAAAGAAGCTTTGCAGAGAGGGAGTGAAGAGTCACAGAACTGCAGGAGCTGAATCTGCAGGAGCATCCCTGGAGAGTGTACTGACTGGGGCTCTAAGGCAGGAGCTCAGCAGTGAAGTAAACACGCGAACGATGCCGCAGCCTCCTTCTTGCTCTCATCTCAACAGCACAGTCCTCTAACTTGTGCTTATCTCAGTATGCTGAAAAAGTCTTTTGATGCTTCTTTTCCCTAAACGTTAAACAGCAATAAGTTCACCCACTAAAAATGTCAAAATTCCCATCTATCTATATAAACAATGATCATATTTATTAAACTTGCAACCGTATTGCCTAACATAATTCCAACACTAACAAGACACAGAACACAGATAACTTGAAAGAAGATGCAAGCCATGAACAGGAAATGCAAAAATGATTGGCAGTGACTGTTGATATGAATGGATAAAACCAAAGTTTATTTGTAAACAACAGCATCCCAACTCATAATTATTTCCAATTTAAGAAATGTAGCCATCAATCTCATGATACAAGTTTCCTGTTCATCATCTTCTTCCAGAACTTTGAAAGCTTTCTTGTGTTTGTTGTACAGCTGGGAAAATTCTTTTTCCAAACATCACCCAAGAAGTTTGGCATCAAATGTGATGCGATAAATGACCTGGCATAAATTAATCAGCTCAAGTCCCAGGTAGGTGCTGTTACAGATTACAAACAGCATATCTATATGTTAGGCTTGTCTACAATTTTCAACAGCTTTTCTTATTCAGCTTTGAAATACACAGATACCTATTCAAAAGTACAGCATTAAACTCACATAGCCTTTTTTCCCCCCCCCACATCTTCAATGTAGAATGACAACACGCTAGACTTACAAAAACTTGAGAATGTATTCAGTTTGTTCAATAATCTTCTCCTTAAATTCAGTGAATTCATAAAAAGAAACATAGTTCATGATTTACTATTATGTATTTTTATTGCTATTATTATTATTTCAGTAATACTGAATGCAGATAAGTCTTTGGCTAGTTGGAATTTTAGTATGGGCTCCAAAAAATCCACACATATTTAGCATACTGATTCCAGTTATAGAGAAGCAAATTAGCAGATGAGCATTGTAATAATCATTAGTTAAAATCCTCTGATACGTGCTGGTGTCAGCTTCCACTTTCAGAGCTGAGGAAAATATTCATAAGCTTTTAATTCTTGTAGTGGAGAATTCACTGTTAACTAGGATACAGACCCCATGTGTTCAGTCTCCCTACAGACATGAATTCCCTTTTAGGGTTTCTATCAAAAAGCTCTCACTGGTAACAAAAAAAAATAATAAAAATACACCATGGTAAAAGGCATTCAGTCAGTAGGACCTAAAGGTATTGAATCCTGCAACACCAGCTGCAGAAAAAAATAATCACAAGTACAGTTCACCTTCATTCTGTGCAACCATCTGAGAAAGAATATTATTTTCTATTAAAATATAAAACATGTAATTATTGATTTGTCCCACATATTTTTTACATCTTATATACCACACCTATAGAAAGATAGGTATTTTTAAACTTTCCATTAAAAAACCAGCTGGATGATAACAAGGTAAGGTAGACCAGTTTAAATTCCTGTAGGGCCATTACCAGAAGAAATTATACTCCACGTTTTCACATCTGGGCTTGGAGAAAGAGCTTTTGGAACTCCTATGCTTCTCCCTATTCATGTGCTCTTCTTGTCACTCTTTTGATACCACTTGAAGAGAAATAAGGACAACCACAGAGCCACGTATGTGACTCAAAAACACAAACATGCTCATTGAGAGCGTGGAAAACTAAATAAGAGCCCAGACTTGCTAATAAAGGAGAGGCGTTTGTTGGATCCTACAGTGCAAGGAAGCTACAACCCAACCCAATGCAGAATTCATCCCTCTCATTTACACTGGAACACATTTCTGGGCTCTAGTTTACACAAAATCGCCTAAGGGAAAAGAAAGGGAATCTAGAGTCATAAAAAAGTGCCAAACTGAATAAAATGCTCACCACTACTCTTGCTTTGCTAACACTGGAGAACAGAAGCAGACAGGGTTTTATCAGAGTTTTGCTATCCCCCAAATGTTGCTGCTACAGTATTTGTGCCCTTTCCGTGCCACCTGAAAAAATAAAGACAATTCACATACATTACTGACAAGCCAAAGCTTTTTATTATTATTATTATTATTCTATTTTTTTACCCATTTATGGTTGCACATTAATGAAACGACATGAGACTGAAGCCAATGACAACTGCTAATCTGTAAGCAACAACAAGCAAGGAAAAGCTGATAGGAGTACAGCTGTTTTATTTTAATTGAGGAATGATTTTATGTTGGAAGCACTCAATATTCACAGCAAATTAAAAATAATGAAGTGAATTGATACCAAAGATTTTTATTTTTTTTTTACCTACTATCCCTTTGTAAATCTATTTCTTCACACAAATTGACATGTCTAATTGATACATATGCTATTATTCCTCATTAGTAGGCTGAATAAAATAATTCTTGATTAAATTTATTGCAATTTACAATCCAGCATAATGTTTGCAAGCTATAAAAGTCAATCAACAGGAAACAGAAAGAAAAAAAAACAACCAAAAAAAAAAACCCCAGATGACATTATTACTTCTTATATATACACAATAATTTCATGTGTTTCATGGAACCTTCCTCAGCATTTCATTTCTTCTCAGGAGCTCAAGGTCTGTCTCCAGCTGATCACTTCATTTTTTTTTTACATGATCACAAATATATTTCAGTCCATACATCCTTCTGAAGGTTTTTGGATAAATACCACCTCGAAGAAGCAAATTACTCATGTATTTAGCAATCTGTTAGAAGTTGTCTGGAAGAGTTAGTCTTCTCCTGACGCTCAAAACAAAATTACACAGAAGAGCTGATGATTTACTCTCTCTGGATTAGGGTGCCTGATTTATATCCTGTTATTGCTGTGTGAGAAACAAAAATTCAGAATCTCAAGGGAACAAAGAAAGTCAATGGCAAATTTGACAAGCAAGATATATATTCTACAATGCAAAATTTCCAACCAAAAAGAAACTTTTATCGATGGCAGGTCAGACTTCAGAATTAATTGACCTGAAAATGCAGTATATATGCTATACTTAGTACACTTATAGAATAGCCATCTTAACTTAATACAATTTCTTTTTGAGGAATAGCTTCTGACACCCTGTTTGCAGTCTGTGTCTCAACTTGTCCAGATAAGCTGGAAGAAATTGCTCAAAAAATCAGATATTTTTGTGTAGGACCACAGAACTGGAATTAAAAACTGAACTATACTGGGGATGCTTTCAATTCATACTATATACAATGATCTTTGTATTTCTTAATTAATTAAATAAAATCTTTTTCATTAAATAAAATCATCTTAAAAAACCCACCTTTTTCTGGTTCAAAACTAAGTTGAATTTAAAGAACTGATGGAAAAGTTATTAAAAAAGCAAAGAAAAGAAATACATAGGTCTGTACAGGTAACTGAAATTAAGGTACAGAACTTAAAGGTGTAGCAGGGCAGTCCTCTGAAAAATAATTTGGGTTTTATCCTATAGATATTTTAGATCCACAGTAGCATTTTTATACAACATAATGATAGCAATTAACATTTTTGCTGCCATTACTCAAGAATTTTGATCAAATCTTCATAAAAGGCAATATGTATCAGTTCAGAAAGACTGTTGACATTTTTAAACCAATCCTTACATTTCAAAGATAAGAGGAGGGCTTACTATCAGCAACAAAACCAGATGTTTCAGGATTCATTTCAGACTTGATACGTATCATTCAGGACAGTAAACAGCCTATCTGTTAGCAGTGAAAAAACCAAAGAGCTCTATGCCAACTGAATAAAAAAGAATGCTAGAAAGTGGCCCAAAAAGGAGCCTGCAGCAGCAGCCACAGGTTTTCTTGTGTAGGGGAATCTGCCATTTCACAGAAAGTGTGGTCACCAAGTAGTGCAGAGTGCTCCACATCTGAGATGACCTTTAAGGGTGACCCAAAGTATGACCAACTACTCCGCTACCCACAACAGAGCAAAAATAATCGGGAGCTATGGCAACCACTATGCTTTATTTCAACTGGCTTCTAAAATAGATGTCCTCCACATCACATTTAGCAAAGGTAACTAATTCATAAACCTTTCCAGCTTATTCCTCCGGACAATATTTGAAAATGAAGATTCATTCAGTGCAGGGCTGTGGGTAGTGCTCATTGGAGGGGTAAAGCAGGGACTCACATGACTGGAAAGGTCACAAACCCATGCAATGGCTCCCAGGTTGGGCCAGCTCAGCAGCCCTGGTTCTGGCCGCAGAGCCAGAAAGCAGACTTTGATATTTCAAAACACGTTACCTTGTCATCACTTTTAAGCTAGAAATACCATAGGAAGTAAAACATGATGGAAAAGATTATGGGCAGCCTTAAATAGAGCATTCTCATCCGGCTCTACCAAACTCAATAGGAGGACTGGGCACGACGAATCGAAATTCAACAGGCTGGTTGATACAAGCATATTGAAATAAAATTATACATATATACCCACATACACGTTATATATATGTGTGTGTGTGTGTGTGTGTGTGTGTGTACAGTGAGGGAGGACCTACTGCCATCACAGATGTACTATTTCTATTCTAAAGTTTGGGTAAGGAAGGAATGTAAGATCACGACTCCTTAAGGATATCCTGCTCAGAACGATTTCAGCTGCAAACATAAAGCCAAAACAATACATTTATAACAGATCGGTAATTTTTAAACCTTAATAACATTTGAAGTGAGTAAAAAAAATAAATATATAAAACACATTCACTCAATTTAACATATTCACCATCAGAGAAAACAAAGGTATTATCCAGTTGAGTCTACACCAAAAGGAAACACACACATTAATATCCGCAATTTGATACCCTTTCCAAACACACGAAGTAACAAATTTGGTGACAAAACTGTCAAAATATGTTCCACAAATACATTGGCAAGAGATCTGGACATACTAAAGAAATTCAGTGAAACAAAATAGGTGCCAAATGGGGATGTTTGACACAGTGTTCAAAAATACATTTAGACCAAAGCAGGAACACATCCAACAGAGAGATTCTCTATGTAAATTATCATGAAACTATTAGAAATAATTGGACAGTGATTTCAAAATATTACATATACTTTTAATGTTGTCAAAGAGCCGTGTTGTGAAGCATGTGTGATTTCTTGGCGATTTCATTCTTGGCCGCACAGCCGCGTTTTTCGACACAAGTGAAAATACTATATCCCATACTGTAAGTCAATCTGTAGGCTCTCAAACCGCGGCGAGCTTCCAAATGCTGTGAAAGGCTGCTAAGGGAAATGCCATGTAAGAGTCTGAAGAGGTACCTGTTGAAGTACAGGAGGATGGAAGTGTTCTGCGAGTCTAAAAGGTGTGGATTAATTTAAACATAGAAACATAGAGTGGTAGGGGTTGGAAGGGACCTCCGGAGATCATCGAGTTCAACCCTCCTGCCAGAGCAGGAAACTTCACACCATGTGTCCCACACTGAGATTATCTGCCTTCTCCCATAGGAAGAGCAATTAATATTAGAGTTGCTCAGAAAATTCAGAGAAGACTATTTTCTGGTTTTGAATTTATATCCCATGCTGCATATTACAGGCTCTTCTTTAAGAAAATAAAGTCAACTAAATGCTTCCAGAGACTTCCTCGAAAGCAGGGAACTACTGCTGATACCTGCATGAGCAGCAGCCCCCTGCACTTCACTTGGTTGGTGAATGACGAGGAGGTTTGCAGGAGTCACACCCTTCACAAGCAAGAAATTCAAATTACTCCTGTCGAATGGTTCTCAAGAAATACATGATTTATAACAGATAAAAAGCAGAGCAAGTCAAAGTAGCCTACTCAGAAAGGAAACAAAAAGAGGCCAGGCAGCACATATACATAAAAGACAATGCTCTTCACTGTCAAACCATCTCCTAGCAGGATGACAGGACAGCTTTCCTCAGCCCAGACTGGCACACCAGCTAAATACTTCCACCTTCAGCAGGCCCAGGTAGTTAGAGTGCCTGCTCAGATCAAAGTCAAAAGCTTAGGGCTCAGAGCATCCGGGGTTAAAAGCAGGCCCACCTGAAGTGTATGGAAATGGGACTGCAATGGGACCTTGTGGCCAGGAAGGCCAATGGCATCCTGGGCTGCATTAACACAACTGTGTCCAGCAAGTCGAAGGAGGTTCTCCTCCCCTGGTGAGACCACACCTGGAATTCTGTGTCCAGTAGTTTGGGGCTCCCCAGTTCCACAGAGACAGGGATCTACTGGAGAGAGTCCAGCAGAAGCTACGAGGATGATTAAGGGACCTGAGCATCTCCCCTGTGAAGAAAGACTCAGGGAACTGGGGTTGTTTAGTCTTCAGAGGAGAAGACTGAGAGGGGACCTTATTTTTATTTATTATTTATGTCTATAAATATCTGAGAGGTGGGTGTCAAATGGAAGGGGCCAGGCTCTTTTCTGTAGTGCCCAGCAATAGGACAAGGAACAAGGGGTATAAACT